>PVJO010030983.1:0-14890 GCA_004026905.1 Hystrix cristata
TAGAACCAAAGAGGAGCAATTAATTGACTTTGATGTTGAGAGACCAGAATGAATTCTTATAAAATTCCTTGAAGACATCAAAGATTTAGAATGAAGAAGAGGACAAAATAAGAAAAAAAAGGCATATTTTCCTTTCACAAATATGTATTTCAGCATGTTTCTGTATTTTAGTGGTTATCACGTTTGCCTCACAAATAAGTATTTTAAGAACATCAGATAATGTGTTACCAAGTCAATTAAATTAGTTATTTATTCATTTGCTATATGAACAGTTCTGTCACATAGAGAGATTCTTGGCTGGAGAAATATAGAAACGAACTTTAAATGTCCTTAAAGCTACTTCAATTCTCTATTCTACCATGAATCAAGTTGTCTGTGATCCCAGGGACCAGAAAAATAGTTCATGCTGAACATAACAGGAATAGTCCAGAAGATTTTGAAATTTAGTATTCATTGAATGCTAACTTTAACACTTTAGGTCTATTTTTTATTTACATATGACTCTATCCCACTAGTAGAGTATATTATTTACTCCAACATTGAACAAATATTTTTGACTGTGCTTCAAGTCAAAAGAAATATACAATAATGGTATATAAGTCATAAATACTATGATTAAAAGATGGCTATTCAGGATCAATTCCCCTTACTGTCTTCCCTTTCTTCTCAAGCACTGCTTTATAGTTTCCTGTGTTTAAGACAGGGAACATGTGTTTGTCAAGATTTTAAAAGATTCAATTGGCCTCATAGTGCTCTCTGTGCCACAGTAGTCAAGCAATGTCTACACCAAAACTGACCTACATAGTATTCTACAAGAAAATGTAAGATCTAAAATTGAAATGACTCCTAGATATCTGCTCATCATTTATATTTTCCTTCTAAATGACAGTGTTGGTCTCTAGGCGTGCATCTAGGAGTGAGCAGTGGAGACTGAAAGTAATGAGAGTACTCTATTAGGAAAAGCAGAACTTGCAGTTCAAACATAATGATTTACCCTGAGAGATACTGTCTCTCTGTTCCTTTTCATGTGAGTTCTTCCTGTTGGACGATCTTCAAAATTCACTATGAACACTGATTACATATAGTCTCATCAAATACATGAAGCTTTAGGCTACTCTTCAAATATTAGCAAATGTGCATTCTTTAACTTTTCTACTCATAGATTTTTTAAAATTTTAAATTAGCTGTTATGCTCTGGAAGTATATTTCTTCTTATTTTAATTTCAGTAGAAGAAATGCATTATATATACTGATATTAAGGTACTTCCGGATTTGAAAGGTTGTGACTTAAACAAAATTTGTGTAAAAGATGGGGATGTAGCCTAGTGGTAGAGTGCATGCCTAACATGCAGGAATCCCTGGGTCCAATCCCCACTGCAGCAAATCAAACAATCAAAACTAAACCAACAATAAAAAATACCAAGTTCGTGCTGATTGTATTTCATTGCCCAGGTTCTATATTATAGTTCATAGGAAAGTTAATCCAGAATTGTTCTCTCAAAGAGATTACTAAATCGTGATTCATGACCTATTCAGTAATCAAAATTGCCACTCTTTGTCCCTCTTCCTGCTGACTTCTATTCTTTTCTTAAAAACCATTTGACTTCAGTGTGGCCTGATCCTATTGGGAGTCCACAAAACTAACTAGGACCTGAGAAATTATTTTGAAAATGCATGTGAATGTTCTGACAGAGTTTGCAAGTCAGTTACCTGCATATTGTGAGTACTTAGAGCTCAAAAGTGAAAATAAAAAACAAGTTGTTCCTTTTGTTCAATTTCTCACAGAAATTTAAGGGAGTAGGGAGAAATGAGTTGCTAGCACAGACTATCAAGGTAGAAGTGGCAAGCATTATTCAGAAAAGTTTGTAAGAAACAATTTCTTGTATAGACCAAAACTAAATTTTACCCTTTGGACCATCATTATATTGCACGCATAGGTTATAAAACTGTAATAGAAAAATTTAATGTGCAGGCTTTTAGGTCATGATAGTGTTCTGCCTTGTGACTCAGCCTACTTTATGAAGACTTTTTCATTGACATTCTCCAGATCACATTTTGTTTGTATTTTTTACAGAACAAATTTTCAAGTTACTATTGTCCTGGGTCCAAATCTAGAGTCCATTGTGTCATGTATGATGGCAGTAATTCTTGTCAGATAATTATATTATGAAACTTATTGAATTTATCTGATAAAAACAAGTTAAGCCTGAGTAGAGCAACCTTTGGGATATGTTTCAAAAATTCACAGTAGTGTTCTTAGGTATATTAGGTTACTTAGAGTTGAGGAGCTACACCAGGTTACAGTTTATGCCAGACGTTTAAGTGAGGTGAATATTCATTAAAAAAATTAAAAAAAGAAAACCTCTAACATAGTGAAAATACTAAAGTATTAAAGAAATGAAGACACTAATGCATTAAAATAGTGAAGACACTAAGGCCAATAATGTCCAATATTCGTAGTATTACTAGAAGGGGGAAATAGTCTTCTAGACAAATTTGTTTAACTTATAGGCTATAGACTACTAATAATATTGTCAATAGTTACCTGAACAGAAAAATACAAAATATTACAGACTTTTTCAAATAAATCTCGATTCCAGATTTTAGATAACTTATTTTATTAAAACAATATCAGATTGTTCTGAAATGTAAGTGTTTACAGAAGAGGCAATGTCAAACTATGTGAATATAGAAGCATTTAATACAAAAGTAGAGTTTAGGAAGTATGTTTATACCAGAAATATGAAATGTATATTCAAACAATAAACAAATTATCAATACTTACAATGCATAAACTACCTTTGTAGGTGATAGGGAGATTGAAGGAAAATTCTAGACCATATAAACTTTACTTTTTAAAGACAAAAGCCATAGGAAAACCTAAATATCAGTAAAAGTTCATCTCAAAGCACTGCACAGAATAACTCTATTGATATCATAAAAAAATAATAATAGAGCCCAAATTCTCATAAGGAAAAGCAAAGTGTCACACCATAGGAAAAATGTTTTGGCATTAACATCAAAGGACAAAATGGGGTTGGAGTTTTAGCTCAAGTGGTAGAGCACTTGCCTAGCAAGCACAAGGCCCTGAGTATGATCCCCAGAACTGCACCCCCCTCAAGAAAAGATAGAAAATGGGCAGCAAAGTAACTT
Organism: Hystrix cristata; assembly: GCA_004026905.1. Lineage (NCBI taxonomy): Eukaryota > Metazoa > Chordata > Mammalia > Rodentia > Hystricidae > Hystrix > Hystrix cristata. The sequence goes on from PVJO010030983.1 coordinate 3,154, forward strand.
CACCTGAAATCTAACATCTATGTTTACATTAGTTCACCTGGCAGCTATCACTTGGCCAGCTTAGTTGTATTAAACTGTGTTTATTTTTCATATTATTCCCATATATTAAGTAAAAGATAGCATTGCAATAGCATTTCACCATTCTACTTTATAGACACCTGTTTTGTTAAACCATTGTTCTATTCATATTCATGTCTCAACAATTAAAATAGGTATTAGTGTAAATTAAGTAATTTTACTTAAATTTTCATTTACAAATTAAAATATTAAGTAATGTCCAGTATATTTTCCCTATCACAAAGTTAAGAAATTAGAAATTGTAAGACACAGCTTTCTTCTGAAAACTGGTCTGCAGTTAAAGAATTTTACGGGTAAAATAAGAATAACACCGAGAAAGAAGACAGCACACATGAGAGAAAAGATCTAAACTGAATTGTGAGGTTTGATGTGTCAAATGACAGAAAGCAAAATTTCTTTTCTTTCCATTTGGCTTGGTGAAAACTTTCTAGCTTGTCTTCCACGGAGCAGACTTTTGATGAAAAGGAATTCAAACAGGACTAGGAACCATATGCTGTGTTGTAGCAATCTGTTGGAAACACTCTGTGTAACAGTGAACAATTCTTTTTAAACATAGTATCTTGACCACTTTCAAATTATGTGATTCTTGGATTTCCAAGACATTGTCTAGTCCAAACTGCTCTCGAATTTATACTTTGCTCAAACATTGTGTGGTAATTAACTAATTGTCAACTTGAGTGGGAACTCCCAGGTGAATTGAGTCAGCATGGTTCTGGGTGTGGAAGACTCACTTGAAGACTGCGGTTGGAGTGGTATAAAAGTAGAACAGGAGTAAAGGATTTCATGCTGATTTTACCTTGAAAGAGCTTCATTCCAGCTGCTTTTCTTCAGAGGGGCTTCAGCTGTTCTCCTGGGAGGAGCTGTGGTCCTTGCTGTTGCCCATGATGGCCACTCTTCTCTTCAGGGGAGCTCCAGTCTTCACCTTCACCTGGAGCATCCTTTCTTGGCTTTTGGCTCAGAGTCTTCAGCTTCTAGTATCGACTTTTCGGCCTGCTGGCGCAGGCGCTCTAGCTTCCAGCACCGGCCCTTGGGCTTTCTGTGCAGACCCTTCAGGCTTCCATTGCAGATTACTTGGCCTCCTGCTACAGAGTAGTCTGACACATTGCCATGGGCCCCAGGCTTTGGGCTGCATCCTTCAGATCACGAGCATGTGGACAGACAGATCTCTTGGACTCTTCTACATCTGACTCCAGTAAGCACTGAGCAATACACTTCGTCTTATTATAAATTTCCAAATGTATAAAACCTTGGCTAAAACTGTGGTTTGGGATCTCAAACTCCAGAGAAACCGAAAGTCTTTGGTAGGTATAGTGGTGATTTGAAGAGTCAAAGTTAATCAAGTTTTAAATCTCTAGTTTAATCTGAGCTTTTCTTGACCACTCCATACTGCTAAAAGGGTCATCCCTAAATACATAAGAAGCATACAGATTTTGGGAAAAACAATATTCATAGCTTAAAAACAGAGAAGCAACCTAGGTAGGGCTGAATAATAAATATATTCCTAAAGTGCAAAGTGGCAGAATTCTTATAGCATTACAAAATAACTCTTGTCATAGTCATATCTAGCTACAACACCTTGCTCTAGGCTCCATGAAGTCTTTCTCTATGACTACTTTCTATCAGTTGAATACTTCCCTGTATTCTTCCAAGGTCAGGAAAAAAAGAAATATCAAGTCTCTAAGTATTACATGCATTCAAAGAGAAGTCTTGCTCCAAAAATTGGATTATTTTAATTGATTATCTGTTTTAAATCTTACCAGGCCAGTAAGATGTTATCACACTGAACTGCCTTCTCTCAGCTGCAGGAGCCCTATTCGTTTGCTAATATTTTTGCCCCACTGAATTTGATTAATGCTAATTATCAACATTAAATACTTATCCCTCCTCGAAGGTACCTTTGCATGCATGTAATACTTAGAGACTTGATAATTCTTTTTTTCTCCAATTTGTGAAGAATACAGAGAGGTACATGTATTTGTGCTTTTTGTTATTTAAAAAAAAAAAGTGTCACCATGGTGAAACAGCCATAAAAACAAGGCAGTTGTTTCTCTTATAAGAGTAGGAAGTATTGTAGAACAAATGATAATGATATAAGGTTATGCGTTTTTAATTTATTATTTACTTTCTTGGTTAAATATTATATAGATATAACTAACCCTTTCTATCAGTTTGTGCATTTGTGAAATTAAAAAAAAAATTGACTTCAAGGATCAAAACAAATGTTGTCATTTTTAGCTTTTCCTTAACTAAATGTTTGCAAAAGCAATAGCATTGCTATCCAGTATTTACATTATTTTTCAAAGTTAATGTCTTCAGTGACTCAGAATGAATATAAATGATAATTACTTCAAGTTGAAGTTTAAGGTGACTTTTATGGATTGGTAAATTCACCAAAACCTTTAGCACCTTTATTTTGTGCTCAAACTCCCATAGCTCATTCCTCTTGTGTGAGATAAAAATCAAAAAGCATAAAAAATATTAATTACCATTTTCTTTGTTCATCCCTCTTTTGAAAACAATTTATCAAGCCTACTTCATTTGCTCACAAGTATAAACAAGAGATAAAGATCTTCGGTTCATTTTTTACTTTCATGATGTTTCTATGCTATCACACTGCCATTTCTTTTCAGATCACTTGTTGGCTTTGTCTGTATTAAAGGCTTGTTTACTATCCATTTATTTAGTTTTATTCTTGTGTACTGTTTTGTATGAAAATAATTTTATGAATGTTATATCAGTCACCTCGGCCTAATAAATGTTTTATTGAGCAGAGCTCCAGCATTCATAATCCTATTTGAAAAACAGCATTTTTGAGATTGAAGAGTAAAAGAGAATTTCACCTATATAGTCCATTTTTTCCTCTCTTCCATTATTCAATTATAAAACTCAGGTAGTGCTTTTTTCACTGAGGAAATTGTAGAATTTTGTTTTGTGCTTTTTATATTGAATTCAAGGGATTTATATGAGTCATACACGTGTATATAAAAAAGGAAGACAGAAAGATGTGTTTTCTTTTTATTTACTAATACACGTTTGCAGTACATGCATTTTACAATAATCTTGGGGAGTTGGTACATGTACATAATACAGCTTGTTTCTTTTCTATAATCCTTTTCCCTCCCCCCTCTAGTTCCCTTTTCTTCTTTTTCATTCTTGTTGATATTACTAATCTTAGTTCATGTTTATGACATAAAATGTTTACATTCACTGAGGATTTTAGGACCCTGTACAGGGCATGTCTTTTGTCCACCTACTTCCCCATTCCCTCGCCTTCTCCCCTCACCCTTGGTCTTCTGGACCCCTTCCCATCTGCAACAGATCCATCCTCTTGCTTCCTATCCTTCCTTTATTTTTCTATTACTTTGTGCTTTGCCTTGCTTGAATGCGAGATACCGTATGACATTTAATCTTATGTGTTTGATTTATTTCATTCAACATTGTGTTTTCCACATGCATCTATTTTCCTGCATATGTCTCAGAATTGTCCTTTATAGCCAAGAGGTATCCCATTATACATGGATACCACATTTTCTTTAGCCAATTGTCTGCTCATGGATATACAGGCTGCTTCCAGGATTTAGCTATCAACAATTTTGCTCCTGGTATGCATACGTCTCTGTAGTATGATGTCTTAAGCTCTTTGGGAAAGATACTCAGAAGGGGGATAGCCGGATCATAAGGTTTTTCTAATTTCGATTATTTGAAAAATCTCCATACTGATTTCCATATGGTTGTACTAGTTTACATTCCCTCCAACAATGTAGGGGGGTTCCTTTTTCATCACAGCCATGCCAGCATTTGTTATTTTTTGATTTATTGATGAATGCCATTCTTTCTGGAGTAGCATGGAATCTTAGCATTGTTAATTTGCATTCTCTAATGGCCAGAGACATTGAATATGTTTTCAATCGTTTGTACTTCTTTCTCTGTGAAGTGTCTGTTCAGTTCTTGTGCCAGTTTTTGACTGAGTTTTTAATTTTAGGTGATCTAATTTCTTTTTTTTTTAAATTCTTCAGGTGTCCTAGTCCCAATCAAAATACCAACAGCATAATTTACAGATCTAGAGAGATGTGTTTTCAATTGGTGGTTGTCAATTAAACCCCTAAGTCTTCAAGAATGAAAGTTTTGAATCTAAACTTTACACATTTTTATCATGTTTTGTCATAGCTCCAATGCTAAATATTTATGCTTTCCCTATGAATTCAATTTGCTTTGTTCTAAACTTTTCTTCAGTAAATTGGGTTATTTCTCTTATAATATTCTTTTGAGTAAAGTTTGAGGTAATTTGTCAAATCACCTGAATTACAGTGCTTAAAATAATAAACTATTCCCCAAGTTAGTTATTACTAATACTCAATAATCTAATTATTTGCTAATATTTTGTGACGATGAAGATACAATTTTGATATATTTCTGCTTTAGAATGAAGTCAAATGTCCTAAGTGAGCTGAAGTAAAAAACAAAACAATACAAAACAAACCCCAAAAACCATTTAATCCTTTGGTCAGCAGTAACTCCTGACTGGCAGGGGCTTCTTGGATGTGTTAACAGAGATTACATCAGTGAGTAGGTGCTCAGTAGGAAACTCATAGGATGGATTAGTGATTTCTGCCTTAGCAAAGTGGTAAGTAGCAGCACAAGTTCACTGTTTTGCTCACTTTATTCCAAGTGTATTTCATCTTTTGTTTTTCTCTATTCCATTCTCAGGGGAAAAAAGTGTAGATATTTATAGCTTCTGATTAATTATGAGAGTTCTTCCTGGGAAGAAAACAGAAACAAAGAAAACAAACTAAAACCAAAATAAAAGATTCTTTCTCTTTTCTCTCTCTCATATTTGAAATACTGAATTCTCCTACTCAGATGATTTTTAATGGACTCCATGAGACTCTGTATCATCTGACATAAGAAAAGACATACAGTTCAGTCTGATTTGGGAAACTGTTCCTCCTTGTCTGTGACTAAGATTCTAGATTTCCTTTTGCATATATTAAAAGGTAATATTCATGATGCCCTATGTGTTGTGATGGGAACAATTTTCAATGTCAAAAATATGTGATATTAGGGAGTTTGCTTTGGGGAATTTCCCATCTGTCCTCACATATTTTATCCTTCCCAACTGATACAAATTCTGACTCTGTTTTCAGCTAGATAAAAAATTATTCATAGCAAGGCTCTATATTTATAGCCTTGTTTTAATCATGGCCAGATTCTCAACATGAACAATATCTGATGATGTCACTTCAGGGACTAGGAGAAAGTATAGTTAAGAATAAGATTTTTTTTGTGTGTGTGGGATCTGAAATGACATAATTTAAGCAATTAATATTTCTCTTTGTAGTGTCAGCCACTAGTACAGATAAGACTGTAGTGTTTTTATCTCAACCATATGAAGGAAAAATTACATAGTGACCAAAGATAGGCCTGAACATGAATGTCGATATTAATTATGCTAATTGTATACCCTGGGACTCTGTTGTATTGTATGCATAAAGGAATTTCTTCTTCTTCAAATAATGTTTTACTGCAATAACTATCACCAGATGATAGAGCCTGGCATCTCTCACCCACTCAAAATGGAATCTATTATTAATTGTAATAGAATTTATATCATCTTATTTTTGAGATGATAAAAATAGAGGTCCGGAAAATTGGAGAGGCTTGCCTAAAGATACCTAACAATTTAAGTGAAGATTTTGGTTAGAATCCAGAAGCCCTTGATTCTAAGAAAGTGAAAATCCCGTTAGCTCAAAAAAACACTTGGTGTACAACAACAAAAATGGAGATTTTTAAAATGAATATAAATAGGTTCAATGCATGTTGGTTATGAAAAATTACTGTGATGACTTTAGAAATATTTTTTCAGAAGGAATTTGATTGAAAAATGAACATCTGATTTGTAAATATATATTCATGTCAATTAGTCATCATATTTTGTTTCTACTTTTGGAATAAAAATTTTTAATAATTTGGTGCCACTTGATGTACTATTTTGGCTTTTTAAATATACAATAGCTAGAAGGGAGAATAATTTAACAAGGTGATCTATTCATAAAACCTGTCTCAGTCAGATTAACCATATTTACTATATCTTTCTATAAGTTCTAAGAGTTTGAATTAATCTAAAATTTCATGCGTTAAGTATTCTCTTAAAAACATGTACATACCTACACATGAAAACATATGCATCTACACAAGCATAACTCTGGGAAACACATTTTTAAGAAAGTTTAAAATTTTCTGCTTATCATCTTGGTGTAATTTGATGGTCTTTTAAAAAATGCAAGTGATATTTTCTCAAATATCTTAAGAAACAAACATTCTCCAAAGATACCTTCTAACTACAAACATATATATATCAAAAAAAAATCTATCTTCTTAACCTGGATTCACTTGCTATTTCCTTTTTTATTTTATGTTGTTAGTTTCCCTTATAATTATAGTGCTTCCTGTATTGTAGAATAAAAAGCCGTATTTATTTATACACAAATGGCGTAGAGGTCCACTGTTGCTGGGCAGTAAGCCTCTTCTCTCTGTGAACTTTCACAGGACTTGGCAGAATGTCTAGAAGTTGTCTTTAAAAACCACTGTATGGTTTTAATGGTCAGAGACAAGGAATTCAATCAACCTAAATTGTTGTAATAGAAAGGCTCAACCCTCATGCCTGTTGTCTTCTATACCTCATTTTCTCCTTAGTAACAGAACTTCTTCTCATTCTATTTTCTCCTTAGTAACAGAACTTCTTCTCATTCTATTTTCTCCTTTATCAGAGTGTCGATGGTCCCAGAGAGTGCCTCACATCTTTCCAACAGTTCTGCCTTTTGGTTTCTTCACCAGTATATTCCCATTTATGTTTATCTAATTTTTTTTTTTTTTTTAGTTCAGGGATTTTATTCTACACTTATTTACCTGATTATATGCCAAATTTGTTTTGGTTTATTAGGGTTGTATTTCTTTTGGTTCTTTTGTGAGAATCATATTCCCTTCCTAGATACATCCTTAAAGTTTTTTAAAATTGTTAGTAATTTTTTTTATCTTTTAATTTTTCTCAATAGTTTGGGTATTTCAAATGTTACCATCTTCTGCTTCATTTTTTGTGAGCAGTGAAATATTCTGGAACAATGTCTTTACACAGTATTTAACAGATGGGTTGAAGAACATGGCAGATCTATTAAAATATGGTTACATGTTTTTTCTATTTCCAGTAATGCTTGGTAGTTCATTTTATTCCACTATGGAGACTGAATTTCAGGAAGCAAATATGTTTTCTTTTGTAATGTGGAATTTAAATTTCTGACTCCATGAATTTCTGAATCGATGTGATTATTTTCAAGACTGCTTAAAACTTAATCCATAAAATCAAAGTATGATTTCCATAAAATGACTTTAATTTCTACTAATAATACAATTTTAAGAGTTTAAAATTTGTCATACCTTTACATGGATATGTCATTAAATTACATATATATATATAAAAATAATATTCTGGCCTCATGAAGTAATTTGGATGTTTTCCAGTATTTTATGTTTTTTCTGAGAAAGCTGGTACAGAAATGATTTTCTATTTCTTAAACATTTGGGTGGATTTATCATTTAAGCAATCTGAATTTGATGATTTAATTTTTTACTTTTTCATTTATTTAATAAAAAAGATATATCTATTCATGGGGCACAATATATTATTCTGATAAATGTATATAATATTAAAATCAAGCACAATGTACCTATTCCTTCATACATGTATTATTTCTTTATGGTGAAATATTAAAAATCTTTCTTTCAGCTTTTTTTAAGTATATGCTATATTGATTACCTATGGTCAACCCACTCTTCAGTCTAACACCAGAATTTATTTCTCCTAATCTAATTTCAACTTATTACCTTTTTATTACCTCTTCCTTATTCTCACCTCCCTTCTACTCTCCCAGCTCTCTGGTGACTATTGTTCTACGCTGATTCTATGGAGTGAATGTTTTTAGATTCCACCTGGGTATGCGATCACGTGGTACTTATCTTTCTGCATCTGGCTTATTTAACTTAACATAATGAGATCTGGTCCTATTCATCTCTTCTCAAATCTCAGGATTTTGTCATTTTTATAGATGAATAGTATTACATTATCTACCATATTATGTATTTTAGAGCACTAATCTTTATTTTAAACTATTTTATTTTATTTTCACTAATATTACTAATTACAATTAATTTAAGGGAGTACAGTGATATTTCAAAATGTACATTCCATGTGCAGCGTTCATTTCAGAGTAATTAACATTTTCTTCTCATTTATTTATGTATTATGGGGATTTTGAGTTCTCTCTTCTAGATTGTCATTGAATATAAAACACATTATTATCCCACAGTGCTGCAGAGCAACAGAGTGTTTTCCACCTATTTAGCAATCTTTTGGCATCCATTATTCATCTTACTTTTCATTTTCACCTCCTTCCCAGCTACTAGTCATCACTCTTCTCTATTCAGGTTGATTTGTTTAGCTTCCACATATGAGAAAGAACATTCAGTATTTGTCTTTCTGTGTTCAGTTTATTTCACGTAATGTTCTCCAGATTTATCTCTTTTGCTTAAAATGACAGGATTCCATTCTGCTTTCTGGCTAAATAATATTTTATATTTTCTCAGCTCACTAGGGGCTAGACTCTTAAGTTGTTCTGTTTCTTGGTTATTGTGAGGAGCGTTCAGCAGATAAGACACACAATGTAGCAGTGATGCCATTTGGTTCTAGTATTTTCTAGGTATACATTTGGTTCTGGGTTTTTCTTTGGTGGGAGATATTTTTTCATTACTAGTTCCATGTTGTTATTTGTTTTTGGTGTATTCATTTGTTCAGAGTTTTTCTTTTCAGATCATGGTTTAGTCTTCCTAACTTGTACACATTCAGGAATTCACCCATTTCTTCTAGCTACTCAAATTCGTTGAGGTTTAATTATGCATCGGAGTCTCAAATGATCTTTTGTACTTCTGTACTGTCAATTTTAATATTTCTTTTTATTATTTCTAATTTATTAATCTGAGCCTTCTCTCGTTTTTGTATTATTTCAAAAAACCACATCTTCACATTGTGGACCTTTGTTATGTTTTTGTTATTCCAATGTTTCACTAGTTTCTGGTTAGATCTTTGTAATTTCTTGCATTCTATTCACTTGGTTTGTTCTTGTTTTTCTTGTTTTTTTAGGTCCTGATTTTTTTTTTTTTTTTGCCGCTTTAATCTACGTGACAATATTTTAGTTGTGAATGGGAACTATCAAATTAGTAAATTTAACTAATATTTTATTTTTAATGAGGACTTTTGTCAAAGGAGTGGTCAGAATATTTATGTATTTCATAATATTCCTCTGTTATTCTCTTAATAGTTGTTGGATTTTTGTTGCGAATTACCTTGCATTCCTGATACTCATTTATATATGATTTCTTTATTTTTGGATAATTCTAAAGAGATTTTTAACAATTATATTGCTCCTTTCAAAAACATTTTTAAATTTCTATTGTTCGTTCATCAAAATGTTTATGCTCATACTCGCATTACTGCTCTACTTTCTTTGGGTTTAATTTGTTCTTTTCAGTTGCTTTTTAAATATTTATTTCTCTTTGAGCATTATTTGCATCTCACAAATATGATACATTGAATTTCTATTTTTATCCCATGGGAAATATTTTATAATTTCACTTGTGTTTTGTTATTTAACATATTACTTATTTTGAAGTATCATATTTAATTTCAATAATATTTAGTATTTTCTAGGTATACATCTGTTGATTTATAATTTAATACCATTAGGGACAGAGAACATGCTATGCATCATTTTATTGCTTCCACATTTTTCCAGAAGTACTTTGTGGCTCGGAGTAGTTTGCATTTGGGAAACTGCCATGTACACTTCAAAAATGTGTAGGTGTCAGTTCTACGTGAAATATTTTACACATGTTAATGAGGTCACTTTGGCTGATAGTATTGTTCTAGTCTACTATACGCTTACTGATTTTCTGTCCACTTGATCTATTGATTGTTGTAACAAAACTGCTGAAATCTCCAGTGGTAACTGTAGATTTGTGCATTTTTTTCTTCACTTTGGTCCAATTTAATTTCCGCTTGCTTTGGCAAGCTTTGTAATAAAGTTCGTGCATTTTAAAATTCTCTAGTATTTCTTGTCCTGAAATTACCTTATATTACATTAGTGGAGTTACTCGAGGGGTCTTCTTATTAGTTTATAGAGAATTTATCATCTTCCATTGCTTTACTTTTACCTTATTTGTATGTTTATATTTAAAATGCATTTGTTTTAAACAGCATGTGGGTTGGTTATATTTATTTGGTCTCATCATCATCCTTGTTAAATGGAAATGATTTTGGTGTTCTCATTTAATAAAATTATCGCTATAATGTATTTAAGTAATTTTAGGTAATATATTTTAATTTGTAAAATCTTAGTCATTATGTCTCTGATCATGCACATTTTAAGCATCTTGACAGTATTTCAGAGGTAAGTGAAGATATAGTGGCACCTCGGTTCACAAACTTAATTTGTTCTGCAATTTTGGAAAAGATGGTCACATTTTTATTTGTGAGGGAAAGATGGCCATCTTTGCATTTGTCATCTGATGCAGAGTTTGCAAACACAAACAAAATTTTGCCAAATGATTCTGTTTGTGAACTGAAGTGTTTGCAAACAAAAGCTTTAGTGAACTAAGGTACCACTGTATATATAATTTTTCTCAACGTAATTTTCTCTGTGTGATTTAGTTTAGATAGTTTCAATTTTAAAAAATTATTCGTCCATGTCTGCAGTATATAATGATTACATTCATTGTAAGGAATTGGTACATGGGCGTAACACATTTCAAGTCTATTTTTCCCCATCCCTCCACTCCAGTTTTATTTTGCCAGCATCAGATTCATTTATTTATAACTTCTTATGAAATTATCATCATTCATTTATTCCCAGAGACAATAATCCTCATTTCTTTAGGTGTTTGTTATCCTTCCATTATCTTTAAATGACTTACTTATGCTTTTAATTTTATAACTTTAACTTACAGAATTTATCTGTTGATTCTGTATATTATAGAAGATTAAGATTTATTATGCCATGACTTTTCCACAAACACTTTTTAGAGTTGGTCTTCTCAAAATTTTTGTGTCATAAATTTAGTCACTATGACGGTTTATTCTCTATGAATAAAAGATATTCAGAGTCATTTCGTGTAGTATCCTATGATCACTTTTTATTTCCTTCCCAATTTTTTAACTTTTTTTTCTTTGGGATGATTTTCTGTTTCCATTTGTTTTTGTGTATATCTATCAAAAATTCAATTCATGCCTCTCAGTTATGTTTGCTTATAACACATGCTAATTGTCCATTTACTTTAATATTTTTGAATGAAGCTCTCCTGGAGTCCTCACACCAGATGAATCTTAGCTCGGTGATTTTTAGGTTTGATGCAGCTTTATCTTGCTTCTACTATTTTTCTCTCATTCCCCTTCCCTCCCTTAAATGCTTTTCCCCCTCTTTATTTACAAAAGCTTTGTTTCCATGTTTTTCCTTCTATTCTCTTTTTTTCTTGTCCTTCCCTTCCTTTCCCCCTCCCTCGTCCTTTTTTCCCTTTCCCATATGAACAGTTTCTTCCCTTTCTCCAGTATCTGTTA
>PVJO010030984.1:0-14866 GCA_004026905.1 Hystrix cristata
GGGGCGGCGGGAGCTCACCGTTGCGGGCCAGCAGCCTGGCGGTCAGCTCCGGCGGCGTCTGCGGAGGGAGCGAGGAGCCGCGACTGGAGCCCGGCGGCCCGGCGCTCGCCTGAGTGGGGCCCGCCCGGGTGCCGTCCGCCGCGCCCGTCGCGCCCGCCGCCACCGCCGCCGCCACCACCACCACCACGGCCAGCAGCAACGTGACGGCGGCCAGCACGCAGCAGAGCAGGCGGCGGGCGCGGGAGGGCGGCGCGGGCGGGCGCGGGGCGGTGGGGCCGGCCTCGGGGTCGACGACCAGGTCGGGACAAGCGCTCATGCCGGCGGCGATGCCGGCTCGCCGCGCGCGCGCCGCCTTTATAGCCGCCGGAAGCGGCGGGGGGCGGGGCGAGGGGCGGGGCGAGGACGGAGCGGGGCGCGGGGATCCCGGTGCAGCTCGCGCGTGACCGCCGGAACTTTCTCCCTCGCGCCGCCGGTTCCTCTCTCGCCCCTCCCTGTCTCTTCCCCTCGTCGCTCCTTCCCTCCCCTCTTTCTGGCCACCCCGTTTCCCATTAATTGTGACTCCCCCGGGCTCCCCCAAATCCAGCGCTTGTGCGTTTGTTTTGTTTTGTTCTCAGTACTCAGCACTTCGGCGCCGCGCTGCACCCCCGGTCTCTTTTCTGAGACGCAGTCTCCAGCTGTCCAAGTTCCCCGGCTGAACTCCAACTGGCCGTCCTCCTGCCTCAGCCTCCCAGAGGGCTTTCGCTAAAGAGTCGGGGGACAGCCAGGCCTCAGCCACCGCCCAACCCAAGAGCCGTTCCAGCACCCCTCGCCCTGATTCACCTTTCCCAGGACGCCTGGGCCTTTCCTGCTCCTCCGCCCCCACCCACTTACCGGACGCTTCCGGTCAGGAGCCCCCCGGGACCCCACAAGCAGAAGCCTGGGGAGTCCACATGGAGAAATTCCCCTTACAGCCAGGGACGCTTGTCGCTGTCGGAGGAAACTCAAATTTCCCGTTCGTTCTTGCCGGGTGGAGGCGGAGGCCGAAACCTGCCCTGGAAAGAGGAATCGAAAGGCGAGCGGAGCTGGGCAAACAAACCTCCTGTGCCCAGAGCAGCAGGGTGGACGTTGGACAGCCGCTTCCCCGCCGGCCTCGCCTTCCACGTGGAGGCGCGGACAGGCGACCCGTCCCAGCCCTCCCCGAGAGAAGGCCTTCCCCAGGCTGCAGCTCGGACCCCCCACGTCAGGGAATCCGGTCCTTCCATGCCAGCCCTGCTACCCATCCTGCGTGGACCCTCGCTGGGGAGTTACGGGGAAGACAGTCGTGGGGCGGGCCCTACGGGAACGTGACAAAATGCCAAACAGTTCGGTACCGTTAGTGATTTTCAGCGACAGGCAGCACACGGCAGCCGCAGGCATACCTGGAAGGGGCAGCTATGCAAGTTCTAGCCCAGCACCCCGGGACCCCGCACCGCACAGTCCCTGCCCGGTGTCTGGCACGCGGCGTGCGGCGTCGGAGTGAGCGGCGCCCAGATTCCCGCCGTCCGAGGCGCCTTCCTCCCGCTAACCCTCCGCCCGGAGCGTCCTCCCTCAGGGCTGCAGCCAGACGTCCCCTCGCTCCGTCCCCCGCAGACAGAGTGCACAGCCCTGTCCCCTCTGCCCAAACCCAACCCCAAGACGGTGAGGCAACTGACTAAGGCTTGGCCCACAACTTGGGCTCAGCGGGGTGACAAGCCCATTTCCTCCTCCAACCCCACCGTCCGGTGCTCGGTGCTCGGTTGTTGTGAACCCCACTCCAGCCCCGATCGCACAAGTAAAGCAGAATTTCCTAAAAGTTGCTAAAGACGAACTCTTTTCTCCATCAAGGCCGCTGCTCCAGAGAAGTTCCCTGCCCCCCTCCAAGAGAGTGGAAAATGATGTTTCTGGATTTTAAAAAAATACAATCAAAATTAAATCTCTCCTCCTTTAAAAAAAAAAAGTACAATCAAAGATAAGGAGAAAGGAAATGTTGATGGAATTTAAGAACGTGAACGTTGACACCGAGACCCCGCGGGCCCCCAGCCCTCGCCCACAGCCCACATCCAGGACCCGCACGCTAGGGCGAAGCACCTGTGCCCAGCGCCTGAGCCACAGGCCTGTCTGCTCATCATTTAGCTCCACCACCCGCCTCTGCAGCGGGCCGAAGGGATTGCCCAAGTGACAAAAGTGACAGGAAGAGGAACTGGGAGGACTATGAAAAGATCTGTGATAACCCAAAAGAAAGCAGCCTCCCCGCGCCCCCACATCGGTGACGTCACCCCAAGGTTTGGCTGCGGCAGTTCTCAGCACCTGAATGGCCCGCTCAGTTTATATGCTTGTGATCATTTCCCTCAAAAACGCGTAAGCTCCTGAGTAGGATGTTTATCTGCTTTATTCTCATGCGCCTCTGGCTGCTAGAACACTGTGGGCCTCAACAGTCCTTATGAGAGGAAGGAGGGAAGAAGGAAGGAGGGAGACAAGGGGATAGAAGGGAGGGCAGAGGGAGGGAAAGAGGGAGGAGGGGGAAAGTCGGATGGATGAAAACAGAAGAAGAAAAGGAAGGAAGAAAGCAAGGGAAGGAAAGTTAGATGGGTGGGTGGGGAGTTGGAAGGATGGGTGAGTGGATGTAAAGGGATGAAGGCAGAGAGGAAGGAGGGCCGGGGATTTAGCTCGGTGATTAGAGTCCTTGCCTTGCAAGCACAAGGCCCTGAGTTCGATCCCGGCACCAAATAAAAAAGTTGTCCCAATAACTGCCACTTTCACTGCCTTCCTACCACCCGGTCCTATATGTCATCCCCAAGAGGAGGCCGCAGAAACGAAGTCACAGGACCCAGGCTCACAGGGACTACTCGGAAGTCCTCTATCTAGGCCGGCGGCTTGGCCAAGGTCTGCTCTTGCCCTCCCAGGAGTGGAAAGAGGCTAGGCCGCAGCCGGGAACACCGTGACGCTCTGTGGTTGGGACATCTGAGCCAGGCGGCCCGCCCTCGTGGAGACTTCGGCATCAGCCTCCTAGCACCCTGCAGCTGGCAGATCGCACCTTTCTAGAGGCTCAGCTGTCTCCCAGGGGTGAGTGTGGGCCCTCACTTGCCTCACCTGAGGCCCGAGGGCAATCTCCACCCTCCCCGCCCTCAGGGCTCAAGAGAGGGACTGGGCGGGGAGAGCAGGGTGGGAAAGCACCTCCTGGGCACCTGGGGAGCCCCACTTCTGCTTCTGCGGTCCGCTGAACAGGCATCCCCAGCCTAGGAAATATACCTGGATTTTTCCTAGGGAAAATCATTCCCTCTTGGAGGCTCCCAGTTGCAGACTTCTGCCGCTGGTTACCCCAGTGTTAACTTTTCTTTCTTTCTTTCTTTCTTTTTTCCTTTTGAGACAGGGTCTCACTGTGTTGCCTGGGCTGGCCTGGAACTCCTGGGCTCAAGCGATTCCCCTGCCTCAGCATCTGGGACTCCAGGCTCACAGTAGCAGCATTGCTAACCCCAACTTGCCTGGATCTGCTCTCCGCCAGCACCACCACCCCAGGCAGAGACAGATTGTGTGAATAGTGTTTGCTGAGTACGAGCAAGCGAGACAGCAAAAGATCAGATAGGTGTGAAGATCAGATAGGTATCGCTGTGAAGGGAGAAACTAAGAAACAAAGCAAGTGAGAAACTCAGTAAGGGTGGTCATATGTTGTTGCAAGCCGAGGAGTGTGACAGGTCATGAAGGAGAAAGAAGACACAGAAAGGGGATTTGCATCCTCCAAATTAGCCCAAGCAGGACCCAGGTCTCCTTGGCCTTAGACCAGAAAACCACAGACCCAGCACAAAAGTATGCACACCAAGATACTACGTGAGAGTTTCGAGATGTATTTGTACAAAGCATTTAAGAGTTTGGAGGCCAGGCACTGCAGGAGACTGAGGCAGGAGGATTGTGAGTTCAAACTCAAACTGGGCAACTTCATGACTTAGAGAGACCCTATCTCCAAATTAAAAATTCTGGAAAGGGGCTGAGGACGCAGCTCAGTGTGAAGGTCCTGGGATTCAATTTTATGTCAAAAGATATAAAATTAAGTTGGATGCAGACCCGGCCGCTCTGGGATCGTTTCCACTGAGATACTGTGCACCTGGATGCATTTCCAACTGAGGGACAGCACAGTGTGGGACCAGATTGCAGGACTTCAAATCTCCGTGCTGCCTCTTGCCAGCTGTACGATCTCGAGCAAGTTCTTTAGCCTTCTGAGCCTCCGTTTCCTCGTCTATGAAGCAGGAGTAACGCCAGTCACCACGTCCAGAATCAGGGCGCTAGATCAGTGTCTGCACACAGCAGACACTCAGTGGGGTCAACCACCGTCGCTGCTGGTGGGCTGAGGGGCCTGGTGTCCTGAGTGACTGTGTGTGAGGCTTGATCTTGTCACCACACCACCCAGGTTCAAAAGCCATTGCCAACATCTGGGGAGACAGACCAGCAGGGAACATCTGTGGCAAACCATTCTGAATGGAAATGACCTCAATGGTGCTAAGAAAGAAATGGTCAGATTATTGTTGGTAGAATCCATTCGCTCATGGAGGGGGAGAAGTCTGAGTCACTCTGGGCCTCGATATAGAGATAGAGATTGCCGAGGCCTCAGAAAGCAGCAAGGTGCAGCATGCTGTGTATAAAACATAGGTTTTTGTTTCAGCGTGGAGATCTATTTGTATAAAATATTTCTGGAGGTATGCAAAAGCCTGGGGGTGGGAGGAGCTGGTGTGAGAACAGACACACTTTTTACTGTACTTGATTTTGCTTCATTGGCATTTTCCACGTGTTTGGTTTTTGCTTTTTTTTTTTTTTAGCACTAAGCATAGAATCGTGGTAGACTCTGCACATACAGAGAAAGAAACCACGGTCACAAGTGTTTGGAAGAAGGGAAAATTTGCCACAGGTGACATCAAAGGCAGGAAATGGTGTTTCCCTGATAAAAGCAGTGGAAGGTGGGGGTGGTGCTGGGGGGGAGGATCCCTCCAAGGGGAGAAACCATTCACTGCTGGGAAACAGGCCACCACTAGGAAGGGACTCTCCAACACCCCTGGGGCGGCAGCCACCTGAGAGTCGCAATTAGACGTAGGAATTTAGATACCCTCATGCGGGCATATGAGCCCAGCATTCTGGAAGGCTGAGGCTGAGACAGGAGGATGCCAAGCAGGAGTCCCACCTGGGGAACTTAGCAACTTTGTGAGAACTAGTCTCAAAATTCCTGGATTCAATCCCCAGTACCAGAAGAAAACAAAAAAGAAAGCCCTCATTGGGGATCTATACAATCACACAAACCAGACAGATACACCATGCAGACATACACACACACCAGGACACACAATCATAGACAAAACTAGCCAGCAGGGCTAGCCACAGAACACACCAAAGAGCCACACAGGGCACAAGGGACATATAGCCAGGGTATACAAATAAGCACACCAAGAACAGAACACACCATCAAAGACACACAATCACATGTGTGCAAAAACTGATATGGAGACACAACACAGGCATATGTACAGTAACACACTGACAGACACAGAGGGGTAGGTCAGACCCCCACGGCTAGCCTATGTTCTTGGACATACACAAGAACATGAACTAAGGGTGTACACAATCATACATTTATAGGTAGGCACCAGAGACACATGATTCAGCCACACACACAATCCATCACACCCAAACAGACACGAATATAGACACACAATCGTGGACTCATGGGGGAAGTCACGCGGGGTTACATAGGACACACCATTGGGACAAACACGAAACCATACAAAGAAAGACACCATCACAGACACACACAATCACAGTGTTTGGTTCACGGAGCCGCAGAATCCCGGTGACGTCCGGCCCGGAGATGCGGAGGACCGCCATGGTCACGCCCGCGGTACCCAGACACATGAGCAACCTGAGGGAGGTTCGAGGACTCCGGGACAGATTGAGACAGGAAATGTCAGGCACACAGGTCACACGATGAGACAGGCTGAACTTGACAGGCACTTGATAAAACGTGAAGAAAACACCACCAAAGAACTCAGGCCCTGTCCGCAGAGACCCCCCAAGATCCTCCCACTTCCAGAAGAGACCAGGTGCAAGCCCTTGCAGAGAAGACCTGGACCCCACACTAAGACCACCCACCCTTATCCACTCCTGCAGAACACCCACGCTCCCCCCGCAAGGGGACACGCAAGGTCCGTGTTGGCCCCGCCTTACACCGCCCAGGATCCATATTCCCGCCGGAGACCCAGGCCCCTCTTCTGGGGCCCTCCATCCCTGCTCTGCCCCCTCGGAGGAACCCCGGGTCCGGTCTGGGTCCCTCCGCCCCGCGGCGCTCCCAATGTGCACGGCGGGCGCCCCCTGGTGGTGGGCAGCCTCGGCGCGGGGCTGCACCGAGTCGGGGCGGGCAGCCGCGACGCGTGGGGGGTTCCGTGGAGGAAGAGCGGAAAGATGCTGCGGTCTTCCGAGCGTCACATGCAGAGCCTGGAGCGGAAGGCGCGGGGACGCCAGAGACGGGAGGGGACGGGACGCGGAGCAGAACGCGGAAGCAGCCGTGGGCTGAATCCGGGAGGACCGCGGGCCCGACAGCCCCACCCCAGGAGGCCCCGGCCAGGGCTGCCTCCGCGACCGAGGAAAACCCGGGGAGCCCCGAGCCGAGGACCAGAGCCCAGCGTCCCTGCGCGCCCAGCCACGGCTCTCGGCAGGCGTTGCCCGAGATCTGAACCGCCCGGCGCCCAGCCAGGGACGCCCGCGGCTGTGGGCCCAACCCCGCCTGTGAGCCCACCCGCACCCGCTGGTGTCACCCAGGCCCCGCCCACTCGCCTGCCGGTCACCTGCCGGTCCCGCCCACTCACCCCCCCACCGCTTCCTCGTCTCTTTCTCTAGGCTCTGCCCATCAGCCTCCCAGGCCGGGGCCATTCCTAGTCCCTCCCACCTGCTCTGTCGCTCCCTCTAGGCCCCTCCCACTTCCCAGTTTCTCCTTTCCATTCTCCCTAGACCACGCCTATTTTCGCCACCAGAAGATTACAGTTCCCTGTCAATCTCCCTGAGCCCCGCCCACTTCCCACCTCTCAGCCTGTCAAGCCGTGGCCATTCTGCGTCCCCCCACCCGCTCCGTCCTGCTCGCTTCCCTGTCATCTTCCCTAGACCCCACTCATTTCCCAGGCCGGCAGTCTGCAGGCTCCGCCCACTCATCAGCTCCTCCCACTTCCCTGTCATTCTTCTCTAGTCCCCGCCCACTTCCCCTTGCATTCTCCAGGCCCCGCCCACTCCCGGTCCCTCCCCTCCCCTGACCTTTTCTCCAGGCCACGAGCACCACCATTCCTAGGAGGGCGCTGCCCATTCCCCTGCCCCACTCATTTTTCTGCCTTTGTCCAGCATCACGCTCTCGCCAGACTCCGCCCCTCTGTGGTCCCTTAACTAGACCCTTTCCTGCGTTCAGCCTTCCAGATGCCAGCCCGTCTTAAACCATTCCAGTCCCCCTCTGACTTCTTCAAGGACTTGCGGCCCTGCGGGTCTCCGACCCTTGCACTCCTTTAGGCCCCTTTTTTTGGTTCCGCCCCATTTCCTTCCAGCCCCATCCATGCCCATTAAGACCCCAACCCGGAGCCGTCTTTCCTCCTGTGGATTACTAACTCACTAACGGATCAAAAGAGGGTGCCAGGCGAGCACACCCCACTCCCGTTCACAAATCCAAGGGGCCGTGGCAGGGCTGCCTGTCTGTCTGTCTGTCTCTCCATATCCGAGGGTCGCAAGCCTGGGGGGCCAGCTGTCCGTCCTGGGCCGTGCGCGTGTCTCTCCCTGTGTGCGTCCCTGTGTTCTGGGAGTCTGGATCAGTGTGTGCGCGTGTCTGTGGGAGAGAAAGGACGCTTTGTGTCCAGAGTACTTGCTGTATATAGCTGTGGATCTGTTTGTCTCCTGGGTTTGCAGGCTGGCTCTTTTCGGTTGTGTGTGCGTGTGCTGTGTTGTGTTACAATCTCTGTGTATCTGATTGTATATATGCTGCATGTGTGTATCTGTGTCTGTGTTGTGTTATACCCAGGTGTATGTATTGCTCACAGGCACACTTGTGGATCCATTACTTCTTCCTGTCCCGGTGATTGGCCTTCACATAGAGCCACAACCCCGCCCTTTTTTTTTTTTAAAACAAGATCTCGCTAAATCACTGGGTTGCCCAGGTTACACTCAAACTTGCAACCCTCCTGCTTCAGCTTCCCAGAGGGCTGGGGTGACAGGTGTATGGTACCAATGCCCAGCTTATATATTGCATTGTGTGTACATCTGAGTCTCTGTGTCTGGGTCTGGCTGTGTTTGCACTGTGTAACTGTGTGTGTCAGATTCTATAAGTGTGCATTTGGCATCCATGGCCTGCACTTACCGGGGGCCTGTGTATCTGACTGATGCACTCCAGCCCTCCCTCGAGCCTCCACAGTGGAACAGTCAGTGACACTAAAGTGCCCTCTCCCAGAAAGGAGGTAGAGGCTGCGGGAGGCTGGGTTCTGGCTGCCCTGCTCTCCTAGACTTCAGGAGGTGACAGAAAGAACAGGCTTCAAAACGGGTTGGAGGCTTGGGGCACGACTCGGGCGGGCAGCCGACAGAGAACTGGTCCTGCTGCCGAGCCCCTGCCCGGTCCCGCTTCAGGGTGGTGGTCAGGAGGCGGGGGACACAGGGTACATGGCACACATCACCATGGGCTTCCTCATCTTCATCTTCGTGGTAAGAGGCTGGCCACTGTCACCCCAGGTAGTGGCGACATGCCACTGCGAGTTTCCCTCTTTTTCTGGTGACCTCAGAAGCCCTTGCTTAAAGCAGCAGGAAGTCTCTTCTCTTCCTAATGAGATGGCAACATTCACCATTTGACAGCATAAAAGAAATTTCTTCTTCTCCAAGGCACAGAGCAAGAGGAAACTAGGCCCCTTCACTCACAGACGGAAACCTCCATCCCTTCCATGCATAGAGCAGGAGGCGAGTTGAGAAATTCCCCCCTATCAAACAGGGAGAATGCCCTGCCTCTTCTGGGTGGCAAAGGAAGATCCACTATTTTCAGGTGTTTGGGAGGAAGTTTATCTTCTTTTCCTGGTGTAACAGGAAGTCCCGCCCCTTTCAGATATGAGACAGGTAATGGTGCCTATGCCTAACAGAAAATAGACTCCTCACCCCTTTTCCTAGTCTAACAGGAAGTCCCACCCCTTTCAAATATGGGGCAGGAAATCCTACCTGTGTCTGATGTAAAATAAGGAGACTTCCCGTCCCTTTTCTTGAGGAAATGAGAAACTGTGCCCCTCTCCCTTTTTTTTTTTTTTTTTGAGACAGGGTGACCCCTTTCCTATTGAAAGAGAAAATCTTGTCAAAGTTAGGCACAGGGGTGGGGGAAGTCTTCCATTTATATATGTGAAGAAATGGAAAACCTTATACCTTTGCCTACTTTAGCAGAAAACAGATATCTTTTTTCCACATAAGAGGGAAAGAGCAACCTGTTGGACACAAAGAGGTTGGTTATTTCCCACTCTTACCGTCCCCTGAGCCCCCAGCAGTGCTGTATACCCCACCGCACCCCACATGGCCCCTCAGATCAGCCTGGGAGACATGATTCCCGCCCAGTGTCTGCATCTGAGCTTGTCACCCATCAGAAACCCCTAAGCGCTTGTGATGCACAAGCACCTGGGCACCCTCATCTTTGGCAGCATGGCCAGCCGCTCCCTGACCAGCATCGCTTGGGTAACCACGGGCACCTGGGACCCACTTCCTGGCCAGCTGCCCAGGGACACTGCCCACTTCAACTGTTAGGGCAGCTGCATCACCATCGACACCTGTACCCTCCATGCCACACGAGCGGGGTGAGCTTATGGAAGCACCCCCAGCTCGCCCACCCAGTCCCAGCCCATCTCAGTCCTCCTCCTCACCCATGTCCCAGGAAATCCTTCTATTCCGAGCACGCCTCCTTCGGGACAGTGTGTCTAGTGGTGAGTGTTGGCCACACACCCGGCAAGGCCAGAGAACTCTCCATTGTCCCCTCCCTCAGCTGCCACCCCCGCTCCGTACCGGCCACCCGCGGTGCCAGGCTCGGCTTGCACAGAGCTGTGTGTGCCCCGAGCTGGGAAGGCTTCCCGCGTCTAAAGGCTCTTTCAGTATCCCCGCCCCAGAACAGTGACTCCCAGATCCGTCTGCCCCTCCCTGCACACAGCTGGAGAGAGCCGGGCCAGGCCAGGTCCACACCCAGCACTGAGGTCCCCCGGGCCGGAGGGAAAGGCAGTCAGGCCTCGAGGAGATGCTGAGGCGGAAGGAGAGGCCAGGGAGAGGGGACAGGCGCGACCTCTGGAAAAGAATCAGTGATCCACGACCCGGCGCGAAGACGGCATCGATTCAAAGGCTTGGCAGCTGATCACACACACGCACGGACACACACACGCGCACGCACACTCGTACACATGCAGCCAGCCCAAAGCACCCAGGATCCACGGGCGGCAGACTCGTGACCCATGCAGAAGCCCAGGCCAAGGGGACACGTGATGGTCACACGGCTGCCTTGACACTAGCAACATTTTCTCCCTGAAAGACAATCCATTTGGCTGCCAGTTTTTCTTTCTGTGTTTCTTTTGTTTTCTTTTTTTTTTTTTTAAGGCCAAGTAACAAAGTTGCAACAGCATCCTGTAGTGATAAAGAGCACAAGGGCTTTGGCCCCAGAATACCTGAGTTGTCTCAGCTGTGTTTCCCAACCTCAGCAGTGTGGAACACTTGGGAGCCACACTCGACCTCCTTGGGCCTCTGTTTCCTCACCTGTAAAATGGGCATGCAGTAGCACCTACTCTGTATGATTAAGACTGCATCAGTTAAAAAGTAAACTGACATACACAAAGATACAGGATCCAGTCTGAACATCCCTTCTGTGCATATGTCGTCTTTGCAGTGTCTTCTGCCTGCTTTGCCCCAACCAGAAATATCACTATTGTTATTAATGAAAATCAAAGCAACAGCCTCTGTCACCTGCGGGGTGGAGTGAGGAACTGGGGTGCATGTCAACAGCCCCAGAAGATTCACACAGGCTGGAAAGCCCCCACCACCCCTCTGAGAGCTGACAGGTCACGGTGCAGAGGTAGGACTTTCCCAGGTTTTGTGGACCTCAGAAAGTATGAGACTGTGAGCAGAATGCTCTTGGCCTCCAAGATTTTGCTCTCCCTTTTATTTTTTTGTTCTGGCCTGGGGATTGAATCTAGGCCCTTTGCACTCAGCTACAACCCCAGTGCTCCCCCCAAGCCCTTTTTTGAGACAGGTTCTCACTTAGTGGCTAAGTTCCCCAGGCTGGGCTTGAACTTGTGATCCTCCTGCCTCAGCCTCCCAGAATGATGGGATTATGAGTGTGTGCCACAATACCCACCCTTCTCTTACAAGTTCCTCACATGCTAAGGCCTGATAGCTCCCTGAAACATACAGTAGCCACTTTCTCGTGCTTTCTGCCCATTTCGAGAAAGTAGATTAACCTAGTGTTTAAAAAATGGAGCTGGGCATGGTGGCTCATGCCTGTCATCTCAGCACTCGGGAGGCTGAGTCAGGAGGATTGCTGAGAGTTTGAGCCCAGCGTGGGCAACATAGTGAATTCGAGGCCAGCCTGAACTACATACCAAGACCTTGTCCCCAAAAAACTGGGTGGAGGAGGCGTATTGGGGGTGGTGGTGCTGGTAGTGGAACCCAGGACTTCATGCACACTAGGCAGTCTACCACTGAGCACCTCCAGAAATGGGTACTTTTTGTTTTCTATTTTCCACTTAAAAATCAGGAGCCCAAAGCCTGCTTTTTTTCTTTTTCTTTCTCTCTTGGCAGTTCTGGGGATGGAACCCGGGGCTGCACACATGCCAGGCAAGCACTTGCCACTGAGCCATACCCCAGTGCTCTGCTTTGCTTTTCGGTGCGCTGATGAAGCTGACCTCACTTAATCAGAGATCTGACATCTTGCAGGAGGTAGAAGTGTGGAGCACACCTGCTCGGTCTTGGGTGACACCGTGGGAACTCCCCTACTTCCTCATCTAACAACTCCACCCTAGCAGAGAGCCCAAAGGGTAGAGAGCTGTCTTCCAGCAGTGGTTTCTGGCCATAGTCAATACTCTCTTTCTACGCTCAGTGCTATTTCCATACAAAACCACCAAGGCAGAATGTCCTGCTTCACACTGTGGCTGCCCAGAATCAGACAGACAGGTGGCCACAAAAATGTACTCCCTCAGCTGAGCGTGGGGGTGCACATCTATAATCCCAGTGCTCTGGGAGGCTGAGGCAGGAGGATGCAAAGTCTGACACCAGTCTGTGCGATTTAGCAAAACCTTGTCTCAAAATAACAAATAAACCAGGTGTGGTGGTGCACGCCTGTCATCCCAGCACTTGGGAGGCTGAGGCAGGAGGATTGCTGCAAGTTTGAGGCCAGCCTGGGGTTCATAGTGAGTTCAAGGTCAATCTGAATTACATAGAGAGAGCCTGTCCTAAAAAAAAAGATGATGAAGAAGAAGAAGAAGAAGAATTACAAGGTTCAGTACTGTGCTGTGCACAAGTTCAAGCATCCACTAATAATCTTGGAACATATCATCCCCTGTGGATAAAGGCAACCACTATACACAAAGGGTTTTCCAGGTACAGGTGGTGAGCGAAGTATGGTGCCAGCTTTTTCTTTGTTTATTAGGTTTTTGAGGGGTTTTGGGGTTTTTTTTTGTGTTTTGTTTTGTTCTGTTTTTTTGAGGCAGGGTTTCTCTGCATAGTTTAGGCTGGTTTTAAACTCACTATGTAGCCCAGGCTGGCCTCGAACTGGCAGCCATCCTCCTGCCTCAGCCTCCCGAGTGCTAGGTTTACAAGTGTGCGCCACCACACCCGGCAGCGTTTCACTGACTACTTTCAGCCCTTCTGGTAAACGTGTCCAGATTTTTGTTTTGCTTGCTACTCAGCTAGAACTGGGGCCTCGTGCATGCTAAGCGCACGCTCTACCACTGAACTCCACCCCAGCCCCAAACTTGTCCAGAATGACGGGGTTCAGTCACTGTAACTGGAGGACTCCCAGCAAAAGGCTTAAAGCTGTAAACAGGATGGTATCAGCAACTGAGAAGTAACGTCCATTCTCCGTGATGAGCAGGCTACACAGAATGGAAGGAGTTTAACTGAATGTACATGTTTGGTGCAGAGGAATGTGTTGTTCACTTTCCCATCTCCGGTCACAGTACCAGAAATCCACAATTTAAAGGAAGACAAGTGTGTCTCGTGATTTTCAGAGAGGGTTCAGTCCACGGGCGGCTGGCTCCAAAGCAAGAAGGGTGTGGTGGGACAGTTGTTCCTGCATGGTCAGGAAGCAGAGACACCGGGAGAGAGAGGCGGCCTTCCAGGTCGCCCCCAGGGACTCCCCTCCTGGCAGCACACTCAGCTACAGATTCACTAGTGGATGGATCCACGCACGGATGTAGTGCATCCAAGATCCAGCCACGTCCCAGAGCCCCGCCTCTGAGCACGGAGCCTTTGGGGGACATCCAGATCTAAACCGCACAGGGGCGTGGCCACCTTAGACAGCTGCAGATTAGGGAACGGCAAGCCGGCTGGACAGCAGGATGTAATCTGTCAATCATGGGACACTGTCAACTCGCAGGCAGGATGCATGCGCAGAACACCTGCCCGACCAGATCTGAAAAGATAAGAAGGATGGCTGCCGTTGACTTGAGTGCCACTGCTGTCTTCCCGTCCTGACTGCATAGCTCAGGCTGGCCTTGAACTCACTATGTAGTCCAGGCTGGGCTCGAACACACTGCAATCCTCCTGCTTCAGCCTCCTGAGTGCTGGGATGACAGGCATGCGCTATGCCCAGCAGCAATAGAACTTTAGCCAGAGTAATCCCCATTATATAACACTAAATCGATACTTAATAGGAGAGCACTTTATTTCAAACCTTTCTTCCTCTTTATTTAGTCTGTGCCTGGGGACCACATCTCTTATTCGCTGACGGCTCCCCAGTGAGAATCATGAACACAAATGCTAACACTCCCAAGGAAATGGGTTGAGGAGGGGGAAAACAACCCGTAAAAGAAAAATACAGAGAAAAGCAATAGCCAGGCAGGGGCCTGACTCTCCTTAACCTGCACCCGGCCTCCTGTGCGCTCTGACTCTTGCACACTGGAGCTCCAGTTACCCGCCTGGAAAAGCCACAGTGTGGCTGACAGCAGCCTTGGGATAAGAGTCCCAGCATGCTCTGCCCAGGCTCCCTGCAGCTATTCTGCTACTCACTCCTCAGCTCCCTAAGGCTAAAGAATGTCTCTGGCAAGACCAAAAATGGATAAACTGAGGCCCAGAGGATAGAAGGGAAGGACTTACCAAGGCCTCCCAAATCCAGGAGGCTCCCAGCCCAGGACTCTACCACTAAGGAGCTGGGGAAGAGGAGGTGGGCCCCAGGGGTGAGACTTTCCTGCCTCATCCTCCCAGCCAGCTCTCACCTTGGGCCTGCATTCGGGTCCGGACCAGAGCCAGGGGGTAGCTGGCGATCTGGCCGCAAGTGCTGGAGATGGTGCCGCAGGCCAGGAGCACGAGGATCCCCGGGTTGGCCGACGCGTGGCTGTACTGCTGGAGCCACCGGTTCTTGAGGGTCTGCAATGAGAAACGGGGAGGTGGGGGTGGCAGGCGGCAGGAGCTGGGCTGCGGGGCCCTCGCAGCTGGCTCTGAGTCCCATGAGAGCTGGACCTGGTGGAGCTCAGAGCGCCTGCTCGGGCTGGGACAGCGTTTTACCCCCATCCCGGCCTGGAACCCGCACCCCGAGCTATCAGGAGGTGAATGAGGCCCCACACCGCACAGGCCTGGACCTGGGACCTGCATGCCGTTTCTGGGCTGTGGCACCCAGGGCTTTGCTGACTGGGAGACGTGAAGGGCT
>PVJO010030985.1:0-14854 GCA_004026905.1 Hystrix cristata
AAAAAATAAATAAAGAAGTATTTGCCTAGGCCTTTGTCTTCAAGTGTTCTTATCTGTGTTATCTTAAAGTAGACTCAGTGTAGCTTTTTTATATCTAGGTTTTGATGCATATGGGTCTAGATTCATTACTCTTCATGTGGATAGTAAGTTTTACCGACACCATTTGTTAAAGTGTTGTGACAAAGTATTACAGCTCAGTGTTACAGCTCTGTGAGAGACCAATCACCATTCAGAGAGTTGGAGAACTCAGGTTATTTATGTCAGTGGACCCAGGGCCGTTTGCACTCCGAAAACCTGGGCCCAGAACAAAGAAGTCTCGGGGTTTATATAGAATTTTACAATATCTCATTTTGCTAGTCCCCTTGTTCCCCTTATACGGAAAGGATTTGAAAACTTCTGTATGACTGGCTCCTAGTACACACAGGCATGCTTTTGCATTAAGGGCATAGGATGTGAGGGAGAGGGGTTTGATTACAAAGGCAGGTGTTGGAGGGACAGATTGGATCAGCCGTTATGCACCTCATTACCATTTCTAAATTGCTGGGCAGGGATTTTATGACTCTGTCAGATTCTAGAGTCTTGGGCCCTGGGGCTTTCCTCCCTCAAAAGGGTTATCTTTCTTCCATTTTATGTTTTTGTCCCCTTTGACAAATTCAGGTGGTTGAAAGTCCCTGGGTGTTTTCTGCATCCTTGATTCTCTTCATCTGATCCTCATGGCTGTTTTTGTGACATTATGATGCTCTTTTTATCACTGTAGCCTTGTAGTATAATTTAAAATTCAGCACTGAGTATCTTCCTACTATTCTGGTTCTCTTCTGGGTCCATATGAATTTTACAACTGTTTTTTCTGGTTCTCTGAAGAACACTCTTGGGCTTTTCAGACTGTTATAGTTTATATCTTGATGGCCCCCGAGAGCCTCATGCACTCACAGTTAGGTCTTTGTGGAACTCACTGGAATATGGGGGCATAATACTCAGCAGTGGAGTATTATTATTCCACTACTGAGTTTGGAGCAAAATGTGATGTGAAGTGAGGCACAGTTGGAGGAGACAGGTCCAGGCAGCCTTGGCCTAGAAGAGTATATCTCTCCCCCTCCCTCCTCCTTGATCTTTATCTTTGCTTCCTGGTACCATGCCGTGAGCACTTTTTCCTCAGCTTTGCCCCTCTGCCCTGCTGGCCTGCATTGGAACCAGTCGACTATGGACTGAAACCTCTGCAAACCAGGAGCCAACATAAACATTTTCTTCTTACAGTTGTGGGCATTTGCTACTGTGTCACTGAAGTGAGAAAGGAACTAAAACACCCAGAGACTGTGCTAAATCTCTATATCACTTTTTTGCAATATGGACATTTTGACAATATTAGTTCTCCCTATCCAGGTATGTGGGATGTTTTTTCAATTTTCTGATATCCTCTATTTTTTTAGACTCTTAAAGATTTCATAACAAAGATCTTTCACTTCCTTGGTTAGGTTAATTCATAGCCATTGAATTTGTAAAAAGCTATTGTGAATGGGATTGTTTTTCTGATTTCTTTCTTGGAGAGTTCATTGTTGGTGTGTAGGAAGGCTATTGATATTTCTATAGTGATTTTGTAATCTGTTACTTTGCTGAGTTTGTTTATTCTAAGCATCTTTTGGTGGAGACTTTTGGGACTTCTACATAAAGAATAGAGACAACCCACAGAGTGGGAAAAAATTTTTGCCAGCTGTTCCTCTGACAAAGGACTAACATCTCCAATATATAAAGAACTAAAACAAATCAGAGCCCCAAAATTTAAAGACTCAGTCCAAAAGTGGGCAACTGAAATGAATAGACACTTCTCAGATGAAGAAGTAGAAACAGCAGATAGACATATGAAAAAATGCTCAACATCACTGGTCATGGGAGAGATGCAAATTAAAACACCACTGAGGTTCTGTTATCGGATGGGCTCCAATATTCCTGGGTTCTTCCCCTCCTCAAGCAAAGAATTGAATGAGGGGGACAAAAAGTAGTTCTAAAGTTTTATTTAAAATTATAGAGAAAAGAAGAAAAGGAAAGTTGAGCATAACGACAGAAAAAGCAAAATGTACACTGGGCCTAAAAGGCATGGTAGGGGCTACCACAAAAAAGCATGATAGCCTTAGGGCTGGGTATGCAAATACCATCTTCCATGGGAGAGAGCAGGAGGAGGACCTTCCCTTGAGGCACCATAGGAAGAATAAAAGAGGGCAGAGCTCATGGTGCCATTCATGTTTATCTGGATTTTGTTCTTGTGAAAGTTTCTGGATCCTGTGAGAAGAGGAGCTATTGGAATTTCATGCCCCAGGCTCATGTCAGGTCAAGGCCACTCCCCAAAGTCATGTTCATTCTCCCAGCCAGGTCAGGCCATACCATAGTCCCACATCAGTTCCATCTTACTTCAGAAAGAATGGCTATTATCTACAAATCAGCCAATAACAAATGCTGGAAGGGTGGTGGAGGGAAAAAGAACACTTCTCCAGGGTTGGTGGGAATGTAGACTGGTGCAACCACTGTTGAATCAGCATGGTGATTCCTCAAAAAACAACAGGAGAGGTTCCATTTGAACCAGCTGTTGCCCTCTTTGGTATCTTCTGAACAGAATTAAAAGGATCATACCACAACCGTATATGCACACCCATGATTATAGCAGCACAGTTTGTAATTGCTAAATCTTGAAATCAACCCAAATGCCCATCAACCTGTGAATGGATAAAGAAGATGTGGGATTTTTTTATACAATGGCGTACTACTCTGCCATAAAGAATGATAAGCTTGGAAAAAAAATAAAGAACTATAACCTTGAGATATTTCGAGGCAAATGGATCCATCTTGAGACCATAATCTTAAGTGAAATAAATGGGACACACATGGTTAATTTTAGTATATGTGCTGCCGAAGCAAGCATGGGACACATGGTTAAATACTGCATTTTTTTCTCTGGTGTGAGAAACTGAAAGTGTAAATAAGGATTAAAATGTATTATATTTGGAAAGAGTTGAAACTGTTCAAATGAGAAGTGGAACAAGGGAGGGAGAGGGGGAAGGAATGGAAGGATAAGAGAAAAAAGTATAGAAGGAGAAATGGAAACAAAGCTTTTGTATATAAGGAGGGAGAAGGGATTGAAGGGAAAGAGGGAAATGGGAAAAAAGAAGCAGCAAGATATGTCATGTACAGGTACAAATTCCCTCTGGTGAATGTTATCACTATGTATATCTAAAATGTACAATTAAAATAAAATTTAACAGTGGCTGGTGACTTAGCACAGTGGTTATAGTGCTTGCCTAGCAAGCGCAAGGCCTTGAGTTCAATCCCCAGCACCAAAAAGTAAACAAATAAATAAATAAATAAATAAATAAATAAATAAATAATAAAATTTAACAAAAAAGAATAAATACAGTTAGGAACAATGGCGCTCACTCCCTTCTGTGTGTTAACTTTGAATGCCTTAAAACTACTTGTCCTTCTGTTATCCTAATAGAGGTAGGAAATCACATCACAATATCTTAGATCTCTGATGCTTTATGCAAGAGCACACTCATGTTTGATCACCCGGCCTGACCTTCAGTCACCTTCGCCCTGTTCACACATCATTAATGGTTCACAAATATGGACTATATGTCATGTATGTAATTAAGATCAGAGTGAATTCTGATGCATGTTTAGAGCTCCTGAGGTGACTCGGTGTCCTGTCCATCATTTCTGTCCATCACATCTAGAGATTCAGGGGACACACCTTAGTGGGGGAACACATCCTTTATATTCTGAAAACCTGATTTATTGGGAACCCTGTTGCTGCTTTGGGTTGTCTCAATGTCAGTGTGTTAAAGGCATGTCTGTCCTTCCATCTCCTCCAAGACTGGGAGATCTTACACCTGTGCAGCAGCTGTGCTTAGAGAACAAAGAGAATAAAGAGAATTTGCAGAAAATCTTTGTTTTATGCTCATAAAGGAGGAGAAATCTCTGAATTCCTCCTGAATCCTCCCAGATTCCCATCACCCTTTGTCTTAGTTACTTTTCTCTTTGCTGAGACAAAATATACAACACATGCAAATTAAAAGAAGCAAATGTTTATTTCAGCTCACAGTTTGTAGAAGTTTCAGTCCGTAGTTGGCTGGCTCCAAGACAGGGTGGCACAGCAGAAGTGTTCTTGGTAAAGTGGCTCATGATCTAAATGTTACTGGGTTCTGGTTTGCTCGTCTCTCCCGGAGTTGGATTCTATGTTCTTCTCACCTCTAACAAAGAACTAGATGAAGTGAATAAAAAGTTGTGGCAAAGTTTATTTAAAAAGGCAGAAATGGAGATTGGGAGGGAAATAGGCTCTGCACAGTGACCTTGGGCCAAAACAATTTTACAAAAGAGGGGTAAAAGCAAAGAAACTACATGCTGCATCTGGGAGACCCAACATGGGCTATCATGGAAAAGTATGATAGCACTGCTCTTCATGGCTTCTTTTATTTTATAGTGTCCAAATCTCAAGGAAACCTGTGAGAATTTCTACATCCAGGTTCTCACAGGTGGTGCTGGGATCCCACACCTCGGGCTGACATCAGGTCTAGGCCATTCTCATGAGAACTCCACATATAGGGCTTTGGGGACTGTTCTGCACATCTATTTCCCCAACCAGCTTTTGCCACCCCCTACCTACTCTTTTACCTCAGAAGGGCATCACAGAGGAGAAGCAGTTCATAGTATGGCAGTCTTAAGGCATAAGCAGACAGCAAACAGCCGACAGCCTGCTTTTCCCTTTTATGACATCTGGTCTAACAGAATTTTGACTGATGCCACCCAGAACTACACTAATTCAAATCAGTGGACTAATTTAGTATCTCACACCCTTAATCTCAGTGTCACACAAACTAGATCCAAGTGGCTCTGAAAGGCCCCATGTAGGAGCACACAAGGCTTTGGGGTGATGTCTCAATACAAGCCACAGTGAAGTAGGATAAATATAACTCCCAACCTGCTGGATGTCATACACACTGAGTTCGTGTTCCCTGAAGTCAAAAAATGAATTCTAAGGAATAAAATAGGTTAAGTAATAAAATTTAGTGGGAAATAGGAATGGGGACTGGGAATAGCTCTAGAGAGACAGGAGGCATCCTGAGTGGGTTGCAAATGAGCCAGCACCTCTGAGAGTTTTATAGCGCAAAATCAAAAGGGGGGTAAAACTATAAGCAATCAATAAGATTACAAGTATAGCCACTTGGCTAATAATGATCCAATAGTAGCAAGGCCATGTGGATGACATCATTAACATTGGTGGATAATCTACACTCTTAGTCTTGTCTTTAGTGTTAGTCTCAGTGGCTGGGAGAGGATGGCACACCCCAAAGAGATAATGGTTTATTCATATGAGGAATCTCAAAAGGTGGTACAATAATCTCCAGCTTCCATTTACCCCTCAGGGAAGTATACACATCTGTCTGTTGTGACTTTAGCTTCTTCAGGTACACCTCCAACCACAGTTCCAATATGTTCTCATCTTCTGCACTAATTTCCTCGAGGCCTGCCCATTCCTCGAGGCCTGCCCTATCTAACTTCCTATAAAATTACTGCCTAACTTAGCTATCTATAATATTAACATCCTTGCAAATTTGTTTTGTGGAGAAGGCCGTGACCATGGACTGTATGGGTGTGCACAGCAGAGGAAAAGCACACAGCATTCGTTGAAAGCCCCCTTAATGTGGCTCTCGTCTAGGCTGTGTTTGTCACCTGAGATCAACAAATAGAAGGGTCTTTTTGCCCCTTGCTCACTAACCACATGATCTAGTGCAGTCAGAGTTGGGTTGGCAAAAAGAGTGGATGTTGTTACATTTAGGGGTGGACAGCTTGCCATACGATGTCATGCCATACTACTGCTCTGTTAAAAATGTAGCTCTCAGCAATATGAAACCCACCATTAGTAAAGACCAAAACCAAAAAAACAAACAAAAAAAACCAAACCAAAACAAAACAAAAAAAAAAAAGACAGAGTTTACTGTAAGTAAAGATGGCTTATTTGGGGGAAAAATGGAAAAGAAAGAGAACAGACAGGTACTGTGAGGTGGCAGAGATTTTGGAGCTGAAAGCTCTGAATCCTGACTCCTTTTGTTGGGAATTCATGTCTTTATCTCTCTGATGGGCATTTGTCATTATCTGATCTGTTCTCTTGACTGTCTTTGATCCTAAGCCAGGCATGGTGCCTACATTCCTTATCCCCTTATGGATTTTTCCTGCAGTTTTGTAATGAATAAATGAAGGGGGAGGGCTTGTAAGAAGACAAACATGGACTCAATGATTCACTAAAGGGGACATATGTATAGGGGTGTACCTGGTGTAAGACTTCACGATGTCACAAAGAGAACATGTATCCATGTGTATATGTGTGTGTGTCAATTACATATTAAATAAGAGTCCTTTGATGGCTGTCTCATATTGCTCATGCATTGTCAGGTGGGTGAGGGGAGCTAGTCTTTCTGGTCTCTATGCTTCTGGGTTCCTCAGTGTTAACTCTTCCTGAGAAAATTCTTATGGTGATTGTTTTGGATAGGGTCTCTCCTTAAGTCTAGAGTCTCTCTCTCTCTTCTTTGTCTTTTAATTTCTCTAACTGCAGAGTCTACCTGTGGAAGGGAGAAACTGCTTTTAGTGGCAGTGGCATAAACTTCTTTTAGTAAGTTTCCTTATTGATCATAATAAATCTCAATGAAACTTCATCCTATCTTTTCCCAACCTATGAAGCCCCTTCCCTACAAAGTCTAATGGCAGAGTTCAAACAGTTCGGGAAAAATCATGTACCCTGGGTTGGGTTGTAGAGGTGGAGAAATTGAAAAAAACCCTCACAGTTCAGAAGCATTCCAGAATTTTTATGTATTTTGCATTTTTTCTATTCAGCCAGCTCAGTTTCCCAATGTAGTTTCGAGGTCCATCGCTTTCCTTCAGCAGCACCTTGGGATTCAGGAAATACATGGATGTGCCTGGAGTTTTGTCATGACATATAGGGGTGTAGAATTTACTGGCTTCTTGTGATTTTAGGTCCAGGATAATGCTAACTATCACATGATGAAGATGATTCCTTCCATTAGAACAGAAGAGTTTTCTAGTATATTGATGGGATTGATAAGCTTCTGTGGTTTTGATTATCAACCACATCTCAAGGCTTTTTCCTCCAGTTCCACTGGTCCTGTGAGTAAGGCACAACATTTCATCCTACTGGTCAGTTACAAATGAAAGTAACAGTTACAAATCTTGTCTTTTCAACAGTCTTCAGTCATTCCAGATTTCATATAATTCCACACTTATAAACCATGAACGGTTCCCCAGCCACTAAAAATCTCACTATGATACACAGTGCAGAATGTTCACTTAAGACATTTCAAGAGTCTTTGAAGACTTTCTATGAGAATTTGTAAACTACAAACAAATAGTGTAATATTCTATTTGTGTTCTCATATTTTCTGTGTTGTGACAGGCTGTGGAGAACAGCCACAATAAATCCCTTGAAGCCATCCAAAATATCACCATATTCATAGTAACACTACTTCAAATAGAGGAATGTGGTTGAGACTCCTGAAAATTAATACTCAGGGCAGTTTCACTTTTTGAAAGGCTGGGGGGGGGCCCTATATGATGCTTAGGATTTGACTAGAGAAAAAAATAGGTGCATCTATAGTTGTGTTGAGAGAGTCAAGAGATGGTTCTAACAGGTAAAGGGAATGCATAAAATCTCTAGGAACAGAGCATCTTGCAACAATATTCAAGTGGAATAATGAAGGAACCATCAATAGAGGGGAAAAATTGAACAATTCACATTTTATTAACTGTTTTGTGTACATTTAGTCATATGGAAATAAGTTTCATGGCATCTTTGTTTTGAAAACAGTAATAATTCTTGCATGTTTTGCATCCAGATACAGTATTTTATAACTGTCAATTTCTTCTTCATTGAAAAGCACATAAGGAACGCAAGGACTCTCTTGGTTTATAGTCAAAGACTTGAGTTAGGTATGTCGATGGCATACAACTAATCAATTTTGGTATACAGCAGATGAACAAAAAGTAGTGAGAAGAAGTCTTAAGTCCAGTGACTTAAAGCTGACATATATCCTGAACTTAATGAGAACGGACCATGATCAACCTCTAGGACCCTTCTGGTCTGCAGAACTTTTTGTTGCTTCCAGCTGCTCAGGAAAACTCTAGAAGGAGTGATGACAGCCACAAGCTTCAGAGCGCAGAAGGTAGGTGACAAATGTAAAAATTTTATTGGAAATTTTGTCTTTTGTGAGGTTTTTACTGATGACCATGTGCTTTTCCCTGGAAAGTGCTTTTGATATGAAAATAGTTGTTGGAATCACACTGGACTACAATCATAAGAAGTAAATCTGTGAAGAGCAGTCATAGAGAAAACTCACCTATAAAGTTTTCTGAAGAAATGATTGATACACTTGACATTTTACTTCTTTGGACACCTGCTGTTACTTTCATTAGGTTCTTAGTGAACACACAAAACACCCAACATATGCAACTAAGAATACAAGGCATATTTTGCTCAAGGTTTCAGAGATCGAAGTTGGTTGCTGTTTGACTCCAAAGGAGAAATATCACAGGGGACGTCAGTGAAGAATGAAAGGTAACTACTATATGAGAAACAAGAAGTACAGAGCACAACTTGTACCAGAGAAGAAGGCAGAGAGAGGAGATATGATCCATCATGTCACACCTCCAGGACTCAACCAGACACACAGGAAGTGCCCTTTACTAATACAGTCCTCACCTCTCCTGCCAAACAAGGTATTAATCAAGAGGAGCACGTGACTCCAGGTAATATTTTCCTTCTAGTAATATTGTGTTCAAAGATGGAGAGTTTCAACTTGTGAGGAGGAACCTACAGGACATGGAGAGCTTAGAGTCTGAAGCCCTTTTGTTTCCCCTCCTCAACACCGGGAAGAGCATTTACTTAATAACTGTATTGTTTGTTGGCACGTATTTATTTTCTTGATGTCAAATGAGTAAATCGAGAGATACAGTGTGAGGAAGTCTTGTGAAGGCAACGACTTTATTGTACATTTTTCACCTTTCACAAGGTCCAGCCTTCCCTCAATTCCATTGTGTCCTGTCTTTGCCTGGACTCCTGGCATTCTGTTTCGGTGATCTGTCCATGATGTATTCACCCTCGGACTGTCTTACCACGTGTGTGACCCCATTTGAAAGAGCAAGACCCAGGAGAGCCCACTGAGTCCAGTAAAAGGAGTAGCTGAGAGTGTCGGTCCATGTTTGTTAACCCGACAGTAAGGAGGCTAATAGAGGAGAATAGCAGCGAGCTCAAGGCCACTCTGGGCTCTAGAGTGACTTTATGAACAGACAAAAGTGCACGGGAGAGTCTCTCAAATAAAAATGACAGTGGCAGCTCTGCCGAGCCAGAAGTAAACTGCTTAAATGCAGTTTAGAACAGGTCAGCATGGGGAGAGAAACTGGTCTGGAAGCCTCTGGGTTACAGTCTATCATTTGAGCTCCACCTACACCCGCAGGTTGTTTCTGTGGTCTCCCTGTTTCTGTCGCAGCGAGAGGGGCAGGCGATGGAGCGGGAGCGAATCAGCTTTCAAGACGCGGGCGGCACGAACTGACCAATCAGGTGAGGGCGGGAGGCGGGCTCTGCTCTTGGCGCCAAAGCCCGGACCCTGCGCGCCTTGCTGAGCGCCGGCTGTCCTGGCTGCAGCGCCTTCCCTTAGGATTCCTGTCGCCTGAGCCCGCGTAGGGAGGACCCGGGAAGACCCTCCCGCCGCGCGATGGTAAGAGTGCGAGCGGCCGCATTGAGATGGGCTGGAGCGGAGTGCGGTGTCGGGGAGGTCGACCCGGAAGTGCTGGGATGCAGCGATGGCGGACGGGAGCTTCCCTGGTGGGTGCAAAGTCTAAGTTCCTCCTGGTCTCGGCCCGGTGTGCCCTGTTTACCTCCCAGTTTGTCTGAGGCCGGCCCATTTTGGGGACCCAGCAGCACGTCTCCCCCCAGCCACCCTGCCAGCCGGTAGCGCTGTCTCAGGCAGCTGCAGCTCCCAGCCGCGTCGCCACCTGTGTGGGGAGACGGCGTTGTGGGGAGACCCAGATTCAGGCGAAGGTTCAAGCCGAAGGTCTGTGGTGTGCTGCTTCCCTGGTCTTACCCCTCCCTCCAGCCGAGCTCCTGGATATCAATTTTATCAGTGTCCTTGATAGCGGGTTTTAAACGCCCAACTTACCTCCTCAGTTAAATGCTCCTTCCTGAGGAGAGTGAATTCCGAAATTTTTACTGTGACCCCACACTGCCGCCCGCATAAGTTCCATGGTAAATGCCATGTGACTCCAAAGACAATTTAGTGTCATTTTTGATGTCACTCAGTGGTGCAGCGCTTGATGTGCATGCAGTGAACTCCTGTAACATACTCAGAAGTGGAAAAAAGTAAACCTCTTAATGGTTTAGATGTCACGTGTACTAAAAAATAGACCATTTAAGTGAGGACATCCCTTAGAGTTTAGAATGCTAAGAAAAATGGAGGTCAAGTTAATATACTAGCAGAGGTAGGAGAAAGTGTTCCTGCTAAGGACCACTTCCAGAAGGGACAGCTGGTTAAATGCACTGTGTGAAACTCATTGAACTTGAGAATCTACATGAACGTGTGGCTTGTGAGGAATGTAAGGGGGGAAGGGTCTTATCTCATATAATTGCTCTGGCCCTTGGACTGTTTGTAGGCATTGTTTTAAAAATGGAAACGCTGATTGGAGTGGGCTTCCTATTAAGGGAATACTGTGTAAATGTGAGATACAGGCAGAAAAATGCTTAGGAATAAATGTTCTTTTTTCCTGTAGGGAGAGGCAAATAGGAGGAGAGAGAAAGTGGGAGAGTAAAGATTGTTGAGGGTGGCAACAACTGTTCCTACAACAGAGTTGACCTTGCTCTGAAGTCCAATTGTCCTGTGTGTGAAAAGAAGTTCTGCCCTGGTTCAGTGTGAGAGTGGGTCAAAGATCACATGCCTAAAGGAAGAAGAACTTAGGAAAATTAAATAACCATGTCTTCTGTTTCTACAGATCAGCTAACCTAAGCTTTTTTTTTTTTTGCGGGGGCTCGAACTGAGGGCCTTGTGCAAGGCAAGCACTCTAACCACTAAGCTAAATCCCCAGCCCCAACCTAAACATTTTTGAAGGAAAAATTGGAAATTAGGAATGTGGCCATGTTGCAGGCTTAAAAATTGTTGGATATGATCATCTAAGTGTGGTGGGAAGAGATTTTTCCAAAATACAAAAGATTGCAAGCTGTGGTTGATGTTTTTATTGCCCAGAGAACTGAATCCCAGGGCTTTTCCTCTGAATTACATTCCCCACACTTTGTAATATACTGTTTGTAAATTTGAGACCAGGGCTCACTAAGTTGACCAGGCTGCAGTGAACTTCTGATCCTATTTGAGCCTCCTGGAGTTCTGAGGTTACAAGCTTGTGCCAAAACACCCAGCTAAGAAGGGTTCTTCATTTACCACTATTAAACAGTGAGAACAGCTAAAGTTCTCCTCTGGGCAGTATGAAACTTATCAGGTATTTTCGTATGTTGAACACTGTATAATCAGGTCCTCCTGGTGAACTAAGTGAGGACACTTTACGAATAGTGTTTGGATAAAGGAGCATACTGTGATTCTTGTTTTCTGTTTTTTGATTTTGTTTGGTTTCATTTGATTAGTTGCTTGGTTGGTTCTTTATTTATCAATCTGTTTACTTTGTATTTTAGAGAGGTGCACCACTCCATTCGAACTGTCCATACGTGCTTTATCAGGACAAGGGAATAGGATAGAAATTGTCAATAAACAGACACAGGGCTGAACATTTTAAACACACATACCAAGTATGTATAGTGCTGAAGACAAAATATTTCTCTTCCTAGTTCTAATTTATGGTGATTCTGAGAACCATTCTATCTCCCTTCATCTTGGAGCAAATATTTGACTTTCTACTTTGCCCTATCTTGTTTTCCCACCACCTCTTCTTCCTTGTTAATAGACAGAAGTCATATCCATGTAGTCCTGTCACATCTAAGTCTTGGGGCTGTTTTTCCTTTGCAGTGACTTACATCTCTCTGGGGAGAGAGGTGACCATGAGCCTTTGCTGTGTGTTCCATATGTGTGTAGAGCTTGCAGTCCCTTGCATCCTTTTGAGTTCTGCTGAATTCTTGGCTCTCAGGGGACAACTCTCTCATGTTGGTGTCCTGGAGAAGGCCATGGGAATGGCCCATTGAGAAGGCACAGCTGAGGTAGAGCATGGAGCTTCAGTTCAAGCCACCCTTAGTCTGGTCTTTACATCTCCCAGTGTGTGTCATCATAGCACAGCAAGGACTGGATCCTTTTCTAGTTTTCACTCTAGTGGCATCAGCAAGGAAACCTAACAGGGAAGACCAGAAGAGACAGAGAGATAGCATGTTCAAATACAGACTGGGAGTTATTTGAGTAGTCACTCAACTTGGGATTGCGGTGCAGAGGCAGAGAAATGGCATTTCTTGGGGTCTTCTTTTGCCCTCTCAGGGTTCCACATCATTCAGGAGCTTATGTGT
This sequence comes from Hystrix cristata, assembly GCA_004026905.1. Lineage (NCBI taxonomy): Eukaryota > Metazoa > Chordata > Mammalia > Rodentia > Hystricidae > Hystrix > Hystrix cristata. The sequence continues at coordinate 12,545 of PVJO010030985.1, forward strand.
CCATTGTACCTTCTAAGTTGGAGAATTTCAGGTACTATAAAGTCATACTTCACAAAACATGTAGATGTAGACAGCACCTCATTTGCCTTTTTTCACAGTGATGAGAAAGTAGGCTTTTCAAGTTCTTTCAGTGATGGAAGTGCCTCAGGACACAGTCTTCCTGCCCTAGAAACAGATTTGAGGACGTGCCATAGATGCTCAGGAGCATGTTTGCTAGTGCACGGAGTGCGTGTCCATTTAAAATCTAATATACACTAAGCACAGTACCAGCAGTAGGCAGGAAGTTCAATTTCTCGTAACCACCAACACCAGAGTGTTTCTACATTGATAAATTTAAGAATATTTATTGAGATTCATTTCTATTTTTTCTGTTTTTTATATCACCTTTGTCTTATGTCTTCATTTTTCTCTTTCCTGTGTAAGCCCTTTTATAAATTATCTGCTTATGTGTTCCTATTTGTGATGGAAATACTTTTTTAATGAAATGCTTTCCTCGGTGTATTTCTTTCTCACTTCAGGAGAATGAAAATACCTTCTTTGTCTTTTCATCAGTAAGTTAATTTGATCAAGGATTTTCTTAGCTGAACAGTATCCCTAAATGTTACTCTTTTTCTGCTATTCAAGGTCAAGTTACACTTGTGGCTTTACATATTGGTATTTGATGATTTCTCCACTCCTAGATCAGAATTTCATTTTCTTTTTAAATTGTATATTTCACATTTTCATATTTAATATTTTGTCATATATCTGAATAGGGTACATCTGTGAATATCATACAAAAATCAGGTTTAGTTGGCCCATAAAATCAGGTTTAGTTGACCACCACAAATGCATGATTAATTACTTCTTCCTCCTTATTTGTATTGCTAGTCTTAGCAAAATTCAGCTTAGAAGAATGCAGAGGTGTTTCTTGAGATTGCTCATAAATTCAGTTTGTGTACATGTTGTCTGATGTTGAGGCTTAAATAACTATAACTCTGTGGTGTTTCCCAAAAAATGGGAAAAGGTACTTCTCCTCTTTATTTTTTTGGAGATTTGAAAAATAATGTCCTGTCCTTTGTTTTTCAGAGGGGATTATAGAAGAGTTTGTTACGTTCATTGTTGAATTGCTGGTATTACAAATGTAGTAGTATTAAGGTTATACTTTACACTATTCATAGTGTATCTTATCATGCAATCTAAGTTTGTACCTTATTCTCTACATATGCAGGTCGTGTTCCCCAATTGTTTTCTTTTAACTTTTTGAGACAGAATCTCATTATACACTTCACGTGGACCTTGAATTCATGCCATACCTCGGGCTGGCCTTGGACTTGTTTTTTCCCTGCCTGTGCCTCCCATTGCCACCATGCTGGGCCAATAAATTTTAACTATGTGTTGTACTTTTTAATGTACAGGTTTGCTGGTTTTTTTAAGAATTCATTGATAATATTTTGTAGAGTTTTGATGTAAATGCTTGAGTAGTGCTAAGTGTTCATAGGCTCATTTTTGGAAGGATATATGCAGAGCATTTTCTTCTATACAGCAAAATATTGGCATAGATTGAGTGAAGACACTAAGTAGAGCATTTGTTATCTACTTTTAAGGTTGACATTAGAAGTGTTTTCAAAGAGTTACACGACTTAGAACTTCTAATTAAATGTATGGATAAAATGAAGTAGTTGCTTCCCTAAACTGTTTATTATATGCACATGTCATAGATGTACTGTTGCCCTTTTAAAATTTTTTTTGGTTTGTATTTTTTGTTTTTATGAGACAGGATCTTTGTGTGTAGTTCAGGCTGGCATTGAACTCACTGTGTTGTCCAGGCTGGGCTCAAACTCACAGCAGTCCTCCTGCCTCACTCTCCCAAGTGATGGGATTACAGTCATGTGCAATCACACCTGGCAAGTGTTGGACCTTTGATTGTATCAATAACAAAATGTTTTTTTCTATTTTAGCGCTAGTAAATTAAAAGAATTTTTTCTTAAATCTTTTTTTTAAATTTTTTATTTTTACCAAGAACATGTAATGGTACATTGTATACATAATGATCATAATCAACATGGTTATTTTGTACCTGTACATGATACATCTTGGTTCCCCCCTTCCCCCTCTTCCCCTCCCCTCTCTTCCATTCACCCACCCCTCCCTATTTGCAACAAGTGTAGTTACACTTTACCATTTTTTCCCCTTTCATCTTACTTTTCTTTTAACCTTCTTCTTTATCCTCCTTTTCCCTATCTAGTTTTCCTCTCTTTTGAATACTATCTCTCTTTTTTTTTTTTAAACATAATATCTATTCTACCCCTTTGTCCTTATTTACATTTA
>PVJO010030986.1:0-14765 GCA_004026905.1 Hystrix cristata
TGGTGGGAATGCAGACTGGTCCAACCACTGTGGAAATCAGTGTGGAGATTCCTCAGAAAACTACAACTAGAGGTTCCATTTGACCCAGCTATTCCTCTGCTGGGTATCTTTCCAGAAGAATTAAAATCATCATATCACAGTGATATATGCACAACCATGTTCATAGCAGCACAATTTGTAATAGCTAAGTCTTGGAAAATTGTTTTTTAATGAGTCAGCATTTATATACCATAAGGTTCAAACTTTCACAGGACACAATTCAGTGGATTTTAATGTATCTACAAGCTTACACAACACCATCACTCTCTAATTCAAGAAGACTTTCATCACTCTAAAATGAAATCCAGTGCTGACTAGCAGCCACTCCCCTATTCCTCCCAGCCTTAGTCCCTGACAGGTAGTAACCTATTTTCTGTCTCCATGAATTGCCCTGTTTGGAACATTTCACATAAGTGCAATCATGTACTATGTGGCCTTCCATGCCTGGCTCCTTTCAGTTAGCATAATATTTTCAAATTTCATCTACTTTGTTGCATGTATCAGTAATTGTTTCCTTTTTGTGGATGAATAATATCCCACTGCATGATATAACATATTTTGCTTATATATTCAACAAGCGATGAACATATAAATTGTTTCTATTTGGAGCTATGATAAATAACACTGCTATCAACATTCATGTACAAATTTTTATATTGCATATATTTTCAGTTTTCTTGGGTTTGCGCCTTCAAGTGAAATTATTCATTCACTGAAGAACTTCTAAACTATTTTACAGAGCGATTGTCAATTGTACATCCATAGCAGCCACGGGTAAGGGTTCCAATTTCTCCCCTTCCCCACCAATGCTTGCTACTGTCTTTGGTAATACCCTCCTCTCAGGTACTGTTATCTCGCTGTGGTTTTCATTTGCATTTACCCAATAATCGATGATCTTGAGCATCTTCTCACATGCTTACTGGCCCTTCATGTATCTTCATGGAAAGCTTTGTATTCAGATCCTCTACTTGCTTTTTAATTGAGTCGCTCATCTTTTAATTGTTGACATGTAAGAGTTTTGTTATCTATAATTACTTGATCCATATCATATATATGATCTGCAAATATTATCTCCCTCTTCATGGGGATAATATTCACTTTCTTGACTGTGTATGTGTGTGTGTGTGTGTGTGTGTGTGTGCGCATGTGTGTTGGGGCATGTTTTCAATATTTAGACAGGGAGTTTACAACTCTACACGAGCTTTCACTTCAGGCTTGCCATAGCCTCAAGGTGAACTGGCAAGGCAGTTTAGGGGCTTTTAGGGTCTTTTCTGCACATGCAGAGAGCCCTGGGCTGGTGCCCAGCTCTATCCATACGCATGGCGTTCTAGACCCCCAGGAGTGAGTTTAGGATATTCAAAGCCTCCATGGACATTTCATTCTCCCAAGTTCTTTATAAAAGTTTTGGTTAGCCTATTATTTGTCCCAACTGTTATTCACGACCTTAAGCAGCTTCAATGATGAAGAATCGTCCCTGATGATTTTCAACACACTCTTTGGGAAAAAACTGTTTACACTAGATGAGATTTAAATTGAGTCAAATATGGACAGTTTTAAAAGTCAGTTCTTCCCCCAAACCACCAAATAAATGCAATGATCATAACGTTCTTACAATGGGGCTTCAGAACAGGTCGACTTTGTTCAGGCTCCTCGAGCAACTGCCAGGTTGCTGTTTTTTGTCATTGCAATCTCTTCATTTTCAAGACCAATACAGATCTGCGGCTGGGCGTGTGAACAAGGCAATTAAAATGCCACAAAGCTTGCTATTATTACCAACATTTAGTTGTTTTTCTTGAGTAAATGCTCCTCATATTTCTGTAGCTCTTTGGTTAATTTCTAGAGTTGTAAAACCATTGATTCTGACCATTTTTCCTGTGTTCATGTTAGCATTATGGACAACAGAATTTTCCTAAGTCTTTACTGCACTATTTTCTTTTTTGCTTGCTTCAGATTTACTTATTTATTTAATAAGTCTTTATCAAGGTAATTATCATAACTCTGGCTGTTATTCTGTGTTTATAATAATTAACTTCTATTTTTGTATTTGCTCTCTATATGGTACTGTTTGCAAAGCTATACAGAATAAGTTTATAAAATCAGAAGTCCTCCTCATGGTTTACAGGGCTCTACGTGACCTAACCCTTGCTTTTCTCCTAAAACTTGCTTTTATCCTCCCTGGCTATGAATCATTTCTACAAGTCCCTTTCTATATCTCAAATAGCCTAAGTTATTACCTCACTACAGCCCTAGCATTTTGTACTCTCCATCTAGAGATTTCTTCCCCCAGAATAAATTTATCCTTCTGGCCTCTCCTCAAACAGCATCTTCTTGGACACGATACCTCGGCGACCTTTTTTAGACCACTTTGTCTCTTCTCAACCCCAACACTTCACAGCTCCAAGTTGTTTCAGAAAGAATGTGAGCTTCATGAGGATAGGACCCTTGTTGGCCCTGCATCTTCCTTGTATCCTAGCAGAATTACTGGTACATAGTAGGTATACAACTATAGATGTGAAATGGATAATAGATAGTTTAACAATGAGAATTCTACTTAGCATCAATAACCTCTTTAGGTCTGGGATTCTAAATATACTCTATCTTCCAGTTAACTTTCAAGGAAAAATCAACCAAGATGTGATGAGGAATCAATTATACTGAGATAGTCAAAAATACTTTGGATTCCAGGGACACAAGGCCCTGAGTTCAATCTTCAGCACCCAAAAAAAAAAAAAAAAAACAAAACACTTTGGATTCCTTTTATAGGAGAAAACTTGAGATGGAGGGAAAGTTTCTTGCTTAAGGATTGTGACATATTGTTCATTTCCACCATCAACTATCACAAAGCACCATTTTTAGCTCAGCCTCTATTTTCCCCATCTATGTAATCACAAAATTGTATCAGGTGATCGCATACTGTCTTCTAAACTTTTCTGGGCTTGCAGTTACAAAATGCACCCTCTCACCAATTAGAAAGAAAACTGCTTAAATTTCAAGAAGTAAAATTTATTTCAAATACTACACAGTGAAAGAATAAACATGAAACACCAGGATACCACTTTAGCAGAATTTTTTTATGTCCATAATGGTACTTTAATGTTTCAGATTTTTTTTGGCCAGAGACATTTTGAGGTTTATTGCACTATAATAAAACATATAATCTTTCATCTGGTTAACCGACTTATGGCTATTATATTTTAAACTGCTCTAAGATGCCATTGGGATTAAATTTGCTGAGGTTTTTTTTTTATTTTAAATTAAATAAGTTGTGAACCAAATAGATTGAGTGATGAAAGAGATTTGAGGTTCTATTTATATGGCTTCCACAGGAACCTGGAGTATTTCTTTGGCTTTCAAACTCTATTTTCTATCCTAAAAGATCACTTGGAGCTAGAAACAATGGAACTCTTAAGTCAGGAAAATACAGTAAATGTGAAAGCAATAGATAGCAAGATAGTTTTTATCTCCGACATAAAAGAAAAAGTTCTTATAGAATGTTGTTTCTTCTAGAGCTGGATAATGAAGTTTGGGTGTTTAAAACAGAGGCTGGGTGGGTAAATGTAGTAAATGATGCATGTACATTTTGGAAGTTATAATTTCCCAACCATCTCTCCCATAGATTGAAATTTTTCTGTGTACATAGAATAGTGTTTGTCTTAGTGACTTTCCTAGTCACTGAGGCACAATACCTGATACTCACAACTTAAAGGAGGTAGGTTTTATTTTGGCTCACAGTTTGTAGAGGTTTCAGTAGCTAGCTCCATGACAGGATGGCATGGCAAAGGTACTTGGTGGAGGACAGGTGCCCATGGCATGGCATCCGGGAAGCAGAGAGAGAGAGAGCTAAAGGAGGATCAGGGAAGGAAGAGAGACCCATCCCAGCCACGCCCACAGTGACCCACTTTTTCTGACCAGACCCCACCCACTAAAAGCAAGTCATCTAGAAGCCCCCATAATGCAATCGCCTTCCTAAAGCCCTGCCTATGAGTGCCTGGGGCTCTTGGGGGACCCTAGATATAAACCATAAGAGTGTCCATTACGCAACAGGCAACATGGTTATAGGTTAGATGGGGATTTGGTCATTATTTAGTCCATCTCAAAACCAAGAGAATCCCACTTCGGACTTCTGCCTGAGGGTTGGAATAAAGCTTCCCCACCCAGAGCTACTTTTTTCTTTCAAGATCATGTAGAATGCGACAGATAGTTGGTGCAATTCTCCGAAGCGCTAACTCACTAGAAGCGCAATTCACTAAAAGCACTGCGCAGTGGACCCTAGTCAGGTTCAGTTTGAAAGGCAGATAGGATGCAGCGGCATTTTGGACAAGGTGATTTTCTTAAGGTTATTTTAAACACCTGGTGAAAGAATATCACTACAGCATATGCCAATAACCAGTTTATGGAGGAAACCTCTCTTTGGGCCATTCTTTTTGCACCAATTACATAGTTTATTTACTTAACAATCATTCTTAAACCTGCATTATGGGAACATTTTTAGCATAGCAATGGCACTTTTTGAAGCAATTTGTTTATGCTCAGTTTTTTCCCCAAGGTTGGGCTCCTTTAAATTTCATAAGAACATTGCAAGGTATTTGGTAAGTAGTAGTGGAAATTGTACTGGGTTTCATATTTTCTTGCCCTTTAACTTCTCAGTCTCTTGTTCACTGCTGGTCATTCTCATGACTTTGTAAATTTTATAGACTACAGAATATAATGGTTAAGAGTACAGGTTTAAGGGACAAGTGGTACAGATCTGAATCTTTTCTCGACAAATTCCTAACTCTACAAGCTTGAGTAAGTTACCGACACTCTCTGATTAGTTTTTAGTGGATATAATGTGCCCCTCTTACAGGACTGCAGTGAGGACTGAGTGGGATAGCGCACACAAACGCATGACACATAGAAAGCATTCAACTGCCGTGAGTTTAGGTTTCAAATCTGCATGCCCAACGGGTCTGGAAGGTACTGTGCAGGTGGAGAGTGAGCCCAGGGATCCCACAGAGCAGTAGGACTGTGGCATGCTACGTACGTCCCACCTCGTCTATAGGTTTTCCAACCAAGTTTTGTAAAAAATGATAAGACAAATAATGGATATGTGCAGAACGGAGTAGAGCCATGACCCCCATTTTCTTGATAAGGTAAATGAGGCTCAGAGAAGCCTGGCAGGGTTGTGCTCAATGTCTCAATAATGTGTGTTTCAACAGTGGACTTTCATTGGAAACCTAGGTCTCAATTTTTTTTTTTTTTACCAGGTTTCAGTCTACTGCCTTAGATGTGTTGCCACCCACATTTTGAAAAATATCTTTTGCTTTTATTTCTGTAATAGGCTCTGATACCTTCACGGGCTGAAAAAAATTGTTCACACAGGGAACTGGGCAATGCTTGTGGGCATGGCTGGTACCCGGGCATTTAAATTGCTCCCCGCTGGGCGTCAGAGCGCCCCGTGACAGACTGCAGAGTGCTCCAGCAGGAGGATTATAGTTTTCTACAGGGATGAAAGAGGCCAAGACTTGTGAATAAATGTAACTACCAATTAGACTCCCTTAACACTATATTTAATTTAGAGTCTTTAAAACAAACAAGACTTGTTTTATTTTAAATATCTCATTTTTTAAGGCCACTATCCTTTAAACTATTTCTTGCTTTTGACCCTAAGCAAACTGGTTGGTAAACTTTTATATGTGATAGGATCATACAACTCTGACATGGAAAGACAGTCTAGAAGTCCAGAAAAAAGCCCCAATATTGTACATAAACTTCCAAATATTTCTGCCACTTTATTCCAACTTAGACACACACACACACCTGTACTTGCTACTCATTATTATCTAATAGGGCAGAGCTCATAACCATTTATTCAATTGTATGTTGGAGCACAAAGAAAAATGTGTGGCATGTCTTCTCTTTCTGTGTCCTTAATTTCCTCCCTGTAATGCCTAGCCACTGGTCCTAGGACTAGCATCAAAGCCTATGCAAAGAGGGGCATCTTTTTATATCTTTTCCAATCACTTAAAGGCTGGTTTCCCCCATGTCTCATTTTTTTAAATACAAGTAATATTTTCTTCCTTCTCTGATGTGGTTTTAGGTCCCTATAACACACTGATTCTCCCAGGTGAGCTGCTCAACAACTTTTCTGATTTTATTTAAGACGTCCAGGGTTGTTTCACCTCAGTAGTTGAGTGCTTGCTTAGCAAGTTCAAGGGCTTGAGTTTGATCCCCAGCACCCATCCCCTCAAAGAACTTCAGTTACCCTCTTCTATCCACATATCACTTCTCATACAATCTAGGCACATACCCCCTCTTCTCACAGCCGAAGACTGCATTTCTATGACTATGTGGCTATTTCGTTTGGGGTGGGGGCTGGAAACCAAACTTAGGTCCTCGCGCTTGCTAGGCAAGCACTCTACCACTTGAGCTAGCCCACTATGTGGCTATTTTGAACAACGAAATGCAAATTAAAGTACAACTTCTAAGTCATGACCCTAGAAGCAGCTACTCTCCTTTTGCCTTCTTGCTGCCTGGATTGTGGGTGTTGGCAGCAGGTCATGTGGGCCCATGCCAACAAGAAGCCCATTTTTGGAATGGCAGGACAACAAATCCAGAGCTCTGGATCCCTGGGGAATCTTGTAAAACAGAGAGGTCCTATAGCTTCAGACTGCCCACATTGAGATGTAGGAGAAAAATACATGTGCTTTGTTTACACTGCTGTTGATATGAAACTATTACATGCACATAGACTTATATTTGACAAACAGAGCCAGTTCTCCATATTCTGGTAGCACAGAAGAAGTTCAATACATAAATAATACCCAGAATACATTTCACTGATACAGAACTTGGGGAATAGATGGAGAAGATGTAAACCCAGTACTAAATCTGGTTGTTTCTATATCTCAGAAGATAGACCAGCTGCCCATCTTGACAGCTATTTGATATTAAAACCTCAATATATTTCTTCACCCCAAATCTAACCCCCTTATTGCAAAATTCCAAATCCGCCATTTAAGGCAGTTTCTCTACATCCTAAAATCCAGCCTTTTACCATGTAACAGACATGATTCAAGAATCTATGATTTTAACTAAAATTTCAAGCATATCACTTTGTGGTATAATATCAAGGATTTCCCTCCATTTGATACCCATTCACTCATCAAATTTTGGTGGGCAACAGTTCAATTGTCACCAAAGGGATAATTACCTAATTGTTCATTCATATAGCTGAGTCTTTACTCTGTCTTAATCTCCCTCTCTCTGTCTCTCTCCGCCCCCTCCCTCTCCCCCTGTCCCCCCTCTGCCCTCCCTCTCCCTTGTAATTTTAATATTTCTGCATGTGAAAAAGACATGTATATTTTGTTATATTTTGCTGGTAACTTTTGTCCTGATCCTCTAAACCAGGGTTCAGCAAACTATCCCCATGAGTTAAATGCATTCCTGTTCTTATTTTTTTTAATAAAGTTTTATTGAAACACACCCATTGCATTTGTGCGAATAGTACATGTCTAAGTGGCTTTTATGGTACAAAGCAAGTCAGGGTACTTGCTACAAAGTTTACTTGTCCACAAGACAAAAATATTTACTATCTGACCCCATGCTAGCCGGAACCAGTGTTTCTCAATCTTCTTCCCATTGTCATCAACCCCCAAAGTTCTTGGGACCTCAGTCACTGCACCTAGGATTTTTGGTGAGGGTTGTTGTGTTGTGTTGTGTTGTGCTGTGTTTTGTTTTTGTGGTATGGCACGTGGATCCCAGGGCCTTTTTATTGAACTTCACAACCAGCCCTTTTTATTTTTCATTTTCAGAAAGAGTCTCGCTAAGTCACTAAGTTGTTTAGGCTGGGCTCAAATTTGTAATCCTCTTGCCTTAGCCTCTTAGTGTGCCCAGGCACCACCATGGGCAGTTTCTTCAGGAGACTTAATACTACGAACATATATCTGTTCATGTATTGTAAATGTATCTGTGATTTATACATAAAATAGTAAGATTTTTTATTTTCTAAAATGCAATTTTTGTTCCCTGAGAGGCAATATCACCCTGTTGAGAATGTATGCTCTGGATCAGAGTTTCTCAATTTCAGCACTATTGATATGTTATACTAATAATTCTTTGTCATGGGAAGCTGTCCCGTGCACCATAGGAGGTTTAGAGGGTTTCGTGGCCTCTACTCACTCGATGCAAATAGCACTCCTGTACACAATCTGTAACAACCAAAAATGTCTCCAGACAATGTGCAAAATGCCCCAGAGTGGGGCCAGAGGGGAAAAAGGCAGAACTTGTCCACAGTTGAGAGTGACTTACTCTAGACAATATTATCAATCAATGAATCAGTAAATATACTCTTCTAATTTATATCACTGTGTGATAAACTTAACGTATTTTTCTTTATGACATTTACCACCAACAGAAAGTATCTTACTTATTTATTAGAACTACTTAAAAGGAGTCACAAACCACAACTTCAAATACTTGATTCTAAATTTTCCTCTAACATTCACATTATACTCATTGGTCAGGAGTTGACCGAATCCCCCTGCCTATCGCCATCATCTGTGATATTGTTTAACTGGGTTTTTCAAAAAGTAGTGAGGGATTCAAGTAATCCTATTTAACAGTTCTCTTAGTGTGTTTCTTCCAAGCCAGGCAAATTGAACTTCCACAGAATAATTCTCACCATCTCTTTTCTATTTGGAGAAGGGGGCACAGTGGTGCTGGGGATTGAACCCAGGGCCTTGTGCTTGCTAGGCAAGAGCTCTACCACTTGAGCTAAATCCCCAGCCCCCATCATCTCTTTTCATAGAGTGAGCTTCCATTCTCCATTAACAAATGCCATTCTACAATTTGATTTGTAGGGATTATTCTCATTCTCAAGAAACCAAAGAAAACATATGGATGGAATAAACTTTCTTTGTCATTGAGCATATGTAATCATTTCTAGATTTTTTTTCCCTCTAAAGAAAAATGTAATGTTGTGTTGCCACTCGATCTTATCAGAGCAGGTAGGACTGTCTTGAAAACAAAATGGCACACAAGACACACATACGTTTCTGAGAGTGGTACAGACATACTCAAGACACTGTAATGCATTCCTTCTGGGTTGTCAAGAGGGAAGACAGGACAGATAAGCCCATAAAAAGTAAAATGCTTAACTGACTTTCTCAGTAAAATTGTGTGTTTATGTTAAGAAACTATCTTTAGTATGGTGTAATTTGCTGGACATTTCCATTTACAAGGTAATAATTCAAAGTAAAAATAAAATGATCTTTTAGTAATTTGGATGTCTTGGGAACAAGGACAAACGTAAGTGATTTGAGACCTAATTGAAAGTTATTAACAAAGTCTTAAAGGTGGTGCCATGAACTACTGGTCCTTACAGCCTGTCCTTTCAGGCAAAGCCTATGATTAACATCATAATATTGGCTATACACTCAAAATTCAATGAATTAGACTTTTTTCTTATGTTATCATCAGTACTGAACAATGGAAAATCTAAATACCTTCACTTAAAAGCCCTCATTACCTTATTTTATGATTTTTGAATAAGTTATAAAACCTTGGGTCCAGGTTCCTAAAGCCAAAAATAGATGCTTCGTCAACTGCATTGTGTGGGGATGTTTGCATGACCAAAATCACAGTGCAAGATTCCTGCCTTGTGTTACGGTTCTATTGTAGAATTTGAGGTACTAGCCTTTGTGGGCTTCTGTGACTGTAGTAATGTCCTACCCTGGCTTATGGCTCTGGTCACTTTTTTTGTATGTATCTTTTTTGTTTCATACAATACCACTTCTATATCATAAGGGTAACATCAGTGGTGAAGTCGGAGTCCAAAGACCTGGGTTGTTATTCAAATCCTGCCACTCAACACCCTTGTGACTTCTAGCAAGCCCCTTTCGTTTCCTACATTTACATCTACCCACCATGCACGCGCGTGCGCGCACACACAAACACACACACACACATACACACACTGGGAGTATTATTGGATCATATAATTGAAAAGACCCTGTAAAAGTACCGGGCTTGTCCGGAACTAGGGGTTCCAACAACATGGTCAGAATGCTGCAACATTCTACATCTTGGTTCTAGTTTTCCTCTAAGCTCTTTGAATCCTGGCGGACACAAAAAGGATCCCATTTTAGTGGTTCCAGCATAATCCCTAGAACTAAGCATCATTTTCTGCCTTGTGTCATGTGTTCCTAACCAGTTACTGAGACCAAGACAATAGATCGATTTAGCTGTGCCTGGATTACTGCCAAACTTTGGGCCCTAGAGGTCATTAGGACTACTTGAAATGAGACTGAGAGATGAGAGGATTCTCCCAAAGGGATATGAAGATACTATTACGGAAGGAGAGACAGGAAGTGTGCTGTTCATGGTGAAAGAGCTCTACTGAAGATAGAAGGTCAGCTCTCCTGCTGGGGTAAATACTCCTTTGCTAAGCCAATGTTTTGATCCGTTCCTCAACATCTTCAGGCATCACCTGGGACACAGTCCTTCCCACTAGGGCCTATTTCGGATCTTGCAGCAGATACCTCAACTTCAGAATTTGGAGTCCCATTTGTACAGGTGCTTCCCCAAGGCTGTGTCTGCTCCTAGAAGCTCATCAGAGGAGGAAATCATTTCTGCATGAGAATTCATCCATGAGTAAGTACATTATTGGCCCCATAGAGCAGAGACTTACAGCTCTGTTGTTCTATGGCCTCATTTTCACCTATCACCAATGCTAATTACCACATTTCAGAAATTACACAAGTCATCAAAACTTCTCATGCCTACTAACTGGGGTCCAGAGAGGACTAAGGTTTAATAGCCACACTTAATTTCTTCCATGTGTCTTCCACTTCAGCATTCAGCTCTATCCTTGTCTCTCTTCCTAAGGCTCTGTGGGAGGATCACTTCTACACCAGGAGGCACACTACCCTGCAGCTTATTTCTGGGGCATCTACCTCTGTGTCTGTCATGGACTGCGGTGACTATGAACATGGGACTCTGGGCAAGCAGCTTAGCTGTCTGAATCTCACTTCCCTCTTCTAAAGGAAAAGATAAAATAATAGCATTTTCTCTTTCTGAACCATTATGAAAATTATATGAGTTATATATACAAACTTTAGAGTGATGATGCTACATTGGAAAAGTCTTTAGGGTCAGGAGATATGTGGGCATCATTGTGAGTTCCTAGAGATAAAAGCGAACCCTAAGATTGGTAGCCCGTATTCAAACAAACGGCGTATGAGGTCAGAGACTTTCTTGGTGATGTTTCAAATCATAATATGTGAGCTACCACAATGTTTGCCTGATCTGAAAAGCCTGTTGCTCTTCCCGAGCCTAGTGTTAGTGCCCACCGTGTGGCAGCACTACTCCCAGGACCTTGCTCTCCTGCACCCTGTATCAGACCTCTCTCCTGGGTGTATGATTCGAAGAGGACAGGTAGGGCCACCGTGTTCCAGGTCACCGAAAGGAGCAGCGCCATTTCCTTATGCACAAGGGTAGCTGCGTTCCCTGCTCTGAGGCACAGGACGAATCACGGACCAAAAAAATGACTTTACTAGATAAAATATGCTCATAAACTCTATAGTACCATGAGATTGTTTGGGGTGTGACTGTAGAAGAAACGGTGCATAAAAACTTACTGACCTTTTGAATTGGTAACGCATCTTGCATGTTTTACATTAAGTATATATCTTACATTACATACAGGGCGCCCTTGCTCGTTCAACACATGCACACTTGAGTAGCCACAGTTTAATTAGATAATGCCAGTTCCCTAATAGTAACGGCTATGAGCATAATAACTGTGGATAACTGAGTAGGGCACAAACTTTGCTGGTAGCCTTTCAGTCCACAAGTCACTACATAAAAACCAGATGCATGTCCTGATTAGCGAGCTATCATGTTACTTCTTCAAAAGTCTGTGGACAATTGGTTGCTAGATATCTGTAATTCAGGTCACTGTGCATTTGTCATTTTAGAGAGCAGAGCATGGAGTTGTGCTGCCTTCTAATCTTCCTGCAATAAACCTACGTGACATTTTAAAAAATGGATAATGCAAACAGGGAACTGACCAGCAAAGATGAGCAAAGATGAAAATACAAAGCGGAAACAAAAACTAATAGTGATAGTAGTGAATTTTGGGTCCAACCTAGTGGAGTTAAGAAAGAACTGACCTTGGCAATGTTGGTATTGCTACCACTCGAGAAAATCTAAACAGGCAATTTAGCACCGAGAATGCAGCTTGGCGGTACAGCCCTTGTCCGGCACGCACATAGCCCTGTGCGCTATCTGCAGCGCTGCACCATAACAAATCCAAAGAAGCCATGCGTGGTGGTACATGCATATAACCTTAGCACTCTGGGAGGCTGAAGCAAGGAGGATCACAAGTCTAAGCCCAGCCTGGACAAGTTAGTGACTTAGTAAGACTCCACCTTAAAACTTAAATGGATAGATGGATAGATAGATAGATAAAAAAAGGCAGGAGATGCACCTCATTTCTAGGGCCCTGGGTCCAATCTCCACTACTGAATGAATGAATGAATGGATAAGTTAACTACAGGGTAAAAGTGAAATGATTGGCATTAAGGATAAAATGTGACAGAAAGGATAAGGGTATAACAGAGAAAGCAAAGCCGCTAACACCATGAACTCCTGGAACGCCAGAGGATACTTGCTGACATTAAAAGAGAAAAAGATAAAATGTTAAAAGAAGGTGAGCACTATTCAAACTACTCTTGATAATGTGTTTTACAAAGAAATGAAACACCTTAATTTTACACTAGTAAAACTAAATACCCTTGTTACTATTTTAACGTGAGTTAACGTGAGTTTAACATTTCCCTGTGAACTTATAAGCAGGTCAGATCTTAAATTTTTGAGAAAAATTTAACTGTCATATACAACAATCATAATTCCTACACCAATGACTAAGACTTTTGTGGCCACAATTTTCAGTCATTTAGTGGTGCCACACTATACCCCAGAAGTGAAGGGGTGTGTGCGTGCGTGTGTGTGTGTTTGTGTGTGTGTGTGTGTGTGTGTGTGTATGTGAGAGAGATTAGGTGGCATGAGTCATAGAGGAAGGATATATTTATATTATACATACCAGCTATAAAATATGTTTCTGGGAGTTGTGAGAAGGAAGAAAGAATTAGATATGGTTATTATTCTCAAAGGCTTCAAAATCTCCTTTAAGATGAAAGTGTAAGGATAATTCACACTTTAAATCCTCTTTTAAAGCAGGCCTGAAAATAGGAACAAATTTTATAGTAAATACTTGATGGAAAACATTTGGCCAGGAACAGATCTTGAAAAATGAAATCAAAGCATAAAGCCAGTTTTATTTTTTTCACTAATCTCCATTTAATCTATAAATCATAACAATGTCCTCATTCATACTCAAATAAAATATATTATGTGTTGGCATAACTTTATTTTTTGTGGTAGCAAGATATATCGTGCTTGCTCTATGTTGTTTTTTTTAAAACCATGAATATAAAACAAGTAATTTTTTGTAGAAAATATTTGATGATTCACCAATTTTCTGAAGAGTTTTTCTCCATCTTTTGATATTCACATCCTTTCTGCTTGAACCATCTCTGGTGTTAAGTTCAAGCAGTGAACTATAGCTGTATAGTTCAAGCAGTTCTCTACATCACTTTCGTACAGATACTGTGAAATCTTTCAGTTTGCAAATAGACCTTGTATCTCCTTTACAATACGTTATAACTCTGCACTTGACAATCAACAGAAAACCACCAAATGCAGGTGACATCATATTCTACATTAGAGCCAGCAAATTCCTCTGCAGACCAAGAAGTGAATCTGATCTTCTACCTGTTTTTTTGCTCGTAGTTTTCACTAGTACATGTCTGTAGTACGTAATGTTCACATTCCTTGCATGGAGTTGGTACATGTACGTAATACATCTTAATTCAGTTTTCATCTCCCTTTCCCTCTTCTCCCTCCCCCCTCCTTGACTGACTTCCTTTTTTGTATATGTTTGCAATCCTAGCATGTGTTATTTATGACTACTTTCATACCATAACAGCAGAGTTAATTAGTCATAGCACAGACCTTGTGGCCCAAACAAGTTCAAAGTATTTATTGTTTGGCTATTTCCAGAAATTGTCTGTCAACCTCTGATCAGAGCTGATGCTAGTGTCGCGCGAACAGAAATGGCCTCATTTGGACTCGGATTCTATAAGGAGTCCGTTAACTAGCAAATGTTCTGGGTTCGAGATTTTTACTTTCATACTACTCTCCAACAGTGACAAAAGAACTCGGTAAACTTTCAGCCAAAAAGGATCCCTCAAGCTTAAAAAACATCTAATTTAGATTTCTAGGAGTGACATAAAAAGACACATTTTGGAGGAGAAAGAGCTCTCCGTGGCTCCTGAGGGATGGGAAGGCTCCCTGCGAGATGGGATATGGCTGCAGGACTCCAAAGGTCATGTCGGATCAAGAGTTACAGCATGCTCTGAGAAGAATATGCTGCTATTTTCTGTAGTTATGAGCAAACAATAACAAACCACTCAGCAGAGATAATAGTACAGCCAGTAGACGAGATGGAGAAAGGCTGGGTCTGATTAACGTATTTCTGACTCCTGCTGAGTTAAAGAAGTTAGAGAGACACAGGAGCCATTGATGGTCATGGCAAAATATAACCAAGGCATCTGCCACGCCACCCCCAAGCCCCAGCAGCATCGTGACTAGTTCCTTCTCAACCAGGAAGAGCACCTGAGAGA
>PVJO010030987.1:0-14850 GCA_004026905.1 Hystrix cristata
ACACACACACACACACACACACACACACACACACACACACACCCCTCACACTGTGGTTGTGATTGGCCTTAGTTTAAAAAAAAAAACAAAACCCTCTAAAAATCAATCTTTCTAATTTGAGTCATTTCTGTAGAATAGCTTATAATACAAAAGCAAAAGTAAAAGTAGGCATTGCCTTGCACACAACCAAAGTTGAAATCAAACCAGAAATGTCCACAAGGCCTTAACCTTTGAATATCATCTTGGAAAGCCCTACTGAGTGCGATCTTACCCCTGTACCTTTTGGGAATTCTTGGTTTTCAGCGGCAACCAGCACAAGCTATCCTAAATTTAGCCTGCAGACGACTCTTCCTTCATTTGAGTGTTCTCACTTCCCTAATTACCCTACAAGCCTTCCAAGATGGACAAAAACATGTTCATCTTGAGCTCCCCCCTTCCATGCTCAGAATTCTCAAGGGAGCTATTCATCGAGACATGACTTGGCAGTGTTTTTTATTTCAGGTTTGCCAAGTGGGTAAACCAGGACATTCATGTGGGTTACCTATTCATTAGGAAGAAAGTACTTCTCTCTACTGGCTCATTAATCTCTTCTATTTTCTTAAACCCCACGAATTAAAGACATCCTTTCTTTTTACCTCAGCTGGGTTCCAAACTTCTTTTGCAACCCTTTTATCAAAAAGAAATATGCAGGTCAGTGTTTCAAAGAGCAAGCACTGTTTCTAGGTGCTATTCAGAAAAAAATAATTAAAGTTCATTACACAAAACCTATTCTTTTAGCTTCTCTTTAGAGGCTGAACCAGTAAAAGGAAAGTGTAAGCATTAATTTGAAAATATTATTTTAAAGGAGCCTTGTGCTTTATTACAGTTACAGACTGGCCCAAGTTAGTGACCATAAAAGATGTTGATGGACCTGTGGGAGATTTGAGGATGATTTCTGGCTTTCTCATGGTGCCAGGCATGCAGCGGGTACTCAGTGAGCATTCACTACATCCAGATGAAACCCCGTGATCGACACTGTTTTAGATAATAGAGCTAACAGTTGATCTCCAGAGAAAATGTTATACAGTTTATTTTCTTCTTAGTAAACAAACATGAAAATAATGATAGTCAGGTTTAAACTGGTTAGCATATCTTTGTGAAAAGATTAATGTTTTGTGTTTGCTCATTGTCCCTGAGGGCTCTTCCCCAGGCGAGATATTTTATAGGGACTGGGGGGTTAACCCCCACTACATTGGGTCACTTGAGATCACAATGCCATGTTGAAATGTCCATGTTGCGGGTCACCTGAGCAGCATCCCTGAGCTCAGCGGATGGACTGAGTGTGCAACATCAAACCTTAGTTCCTGGTCATGGTTTGGGATTCCTTGGGACGGTTGAAAGCAAGGCACAGAATTCTAGTGACTGGGGATAATTGGGAAAATGTGTTCTCCAGTGTTTGATTACGGTTTCTTTTTAAATCAGTTGCACTTTTGGATTACTAATTCTGTGGCAATTAAAATGTGTGAAACTGAGGAATGATCCCTGGATATACCTAATAACCCTACAGGCACTCTGCAGAGTGAGCAAAGCTCCCCACTCTAATGCGCTGAGGTTCATCCTGGGACTTAGCTGATGACAACAATAACAACAACAGCAGCCGTTGACAGAGGTTCTAATTTCCAGCCCACTTATTTCTTACTTCATGTATCTTTTATAAGATTCCCATCCCCCAAAAAATCATTTGCTGACAACATCTCGCTTCAGAGGACCCAAGTGGACTTTATCTGAACAAGATCATGCTAATTGCAGAAGAAATTATTTTAAAATGAAGACCCTTTTTGGAAGAGTATGCTAATGTGGTAAAGGCACTGCAGAAATCCACTGTCAGGAAACCAAGCACTGCTCGGACAGTTGGAAGACTCAGGCTTATTTAAAGTTGACGAACCCAGGAGAGTTCATGCTCTAAGACCCTGGGCCCTGCACAAAGCGGTTTCAGAGTTTTTATATGATTTTACATCTTCCTGTTCTTGCTTGGTCCCCTTGCTCCCCATATATGGAACAGTTTTAAAAGCACCTCTGTGACTGGCCCTTAAACATGTACAGGCACACCTTTGCACTTGTAGTAGGGGGTGCGCTGAAGGTTGTTACAGACTGTGAGGGAGGGGTTGGCTTGCACAAGCCTGTGGTCAGGAACAGGTTGGGTCAGTCATCAAGCACTTCTAAAGGGTTGCGGGAGGTTTTTATAACCTCTTATCAGAACTTGGGACACTAAACCCTGGAGCTTTCCTGTCTCAAAGCGATTTGTAGCTTTAATTTAGATGCTGTGATAAAATACAGTCCATCTACCAGAGAATGCCATTGACAGGTGCTCTACAGGAATGGTTTTGCTCTCCATTTGGGCTTGATACATATTTGCTAGGAATCAACTTATTTTTTTTCCTTCGAGTATCTTAATTTGAAAGATAACTTTGGTACAAATTCCAAGGTAATTTGTTGCAATTGAATAATCTTTAGAAATGCATATTGAAAATAGTGCCTAATTTATAAGAGAACTGTAACCCTAAAACTCAAAATCTCATGCCTTATTTTTAGTATTATAAAATTAAAACTGTATAGAATAAAAATAACCAATTCAGATTGCAGAAGATGTTAAAATTCTTCGGGTTTAATTTCCAAGGTAATCTTCTATTTCTAAATTCAGGTTTTTTTTTTTTTTTTAGAAAATGTGATTAGAACTCTCTTTTTAAGAAGGTGCCAGGAGCAAGGAAGTAGTAAATGGAACAATACTTCATCCTGTCCCTAAGCAGCCCATGGGATTCTAGGCAAGTTCGTGTTCTTATATTTAAATTGAAATGAGACAGACATAAACACCAGTAGGAATCCACCCTAGGGGTGGTATGAAAGTGCCTTGCTAAGAAGCTGTGCATCCCTTTAATCCATCTGGATTGAGTCCCACCCTTAAGCAAGTTGTCCAGTGGAAAAAGAATGGATCGTCAGCCCCAGGCAGGGGGAGAGCAGGATAGTGTAGTTTTGTGGAAGTGTTTTTGTGGGGCTCCCGTTCACTTTTTTTCTTAATACTCTGTCCCAAAGAGCTGTTTTCTAATGCGCACTGCAGTATTCTAATTTTATTTTCCTAGGTCAAAGTAGGTATTTTTGCATATTTATTAAGAAGTAAATATGTGCCTTGTTTTGCTCTACCATACTGGGGATTGAACCCATGTCCTTCGCACTAAGCTACATCCCCAGCCATTTTTTGTTTTTTATTTTGACACAGTGTCTTATTAAATTATTAAATTGCCAAGGGTAGGCCTGAACTTAGATCTCCCTGCCTCAGCCTGCCAGAGTTTGGGGATTACAAATATGTGCTACCATGTGTGTTTCTAATTACTTCTTAAACCCCTCATGACCTACACCTTTTAAAGGTCCTGTCTCTTAATACTATTAAAATGACAGTTACATTTGAAAATTCAAACCATAACATTATTCACATAGAATGAAAAAAAAAAAGGCAAGTAATTGAGAGCAAGCAGGTATAAGGCAATAGTCTCGATCTGTTGCTAATTGACCATGGGTTTAGGGGATAATTATTTAAACACCTTGAACCTAGTATTGTATCCTGTAATTGTTTCACAAACAAAAGTTACGTTAAATTTAGAATTAGCTGGATAGTTTAGAAAACCTGCTGGTTTCAGTTCCAGTTTGACTAGGATTACAGTGTACTACTGTGGTTGTATCTTTGGCACATAATCGAAGGTACAAAATTGAAATGGAAAATCCAGAGAGTGGGGTTATGGCCCAATGGTAGGGTGATTATTTGGCATGCAAGAGATGCTGAGTTCAATCCTTAGCACAGGGGAAAAAAAAGGAAATCAATTTTTTGTGTGACCAAATGTTGCCTTGGGAAGTAAAAGTGGAAAGTGCAAGATATGTGCGGCCAAATGTGATAGTCTCAGTTATAAGGAAAACTAGCTATATGACCTTGGGTCATACAGTTACTTTCTTAGTTATTTTCTCTTGGCTGGAAATTAACACCCAGCACCCACAATTTAAAGGAGGAAAGGTTTATTTTGGCTCACAGTGTGTAGAGATTTCTGTCCACAGTCTGCTGGCCCCAAAGCTGGGTGACGTGGCAGAGAGGTACGGAGGAGGAGAGCTGTTGAGGGTGTGGCTGGAGGAAGCAGAGAGGAAGGTCAAGGAAGGAGCAGGGGAGAGACAGACTCAAGGCATGCCCCAGAGACCCGCCTCTTCCCTCTAATCCTGTTTTCTGATAAGTCAGCCTCCATAATTCAATTGGCTTCCTAAAGCCCCACCTATGAGCACTTGAGGCTTCGGGGGATACTTTAGATATAAACCACAACAGTTACCTTAGGTGCAAAATTAGGATATCTATAGGTTTATTTAACAAAGTGATTCAGGGAGAGGAATGTAGAGGAACTGTCACATTGCCTGGTACATGATAGCGTCTCTTTAATCAGTGGATAAATTTGTCATGTCCCTCTTGAGAGTGTCATTTCACTCTTGAGAGCAGAAAACTCAGTGGAGTGTTTTCGTATCTTTCAATCCTTAAGTCACACATCAATTTGTATCTCTGTTATATTAAGAGTTATTTGGAAAACAGACATCTTTACTAAATGTGAATTTAAAGCTTTAATGGTTACAGCTCATCCAGAAGAAATTGTGTTTCATAGGGAAAAAGTAGAATTTGAATTAGAGAATTCCACGACATATACACCTGGGTCTTCACAGGGGTTGTTGTAAAACTGGCCTTAAACAGCCTTAAAACAGCCTTAAAAACTCATCTTGATGAAGAATATGGCGATTAAGTTAGGACAAACATACACCAGTAAACTTTTCTAAATACTCACTGACTTTGATGATGCTCATTGACAAATGTAGCCCAGAGGGCCACTATTTTTAAAAGCGTTCCCTCCTTTCTAGAGACCATAGAAGCCATCATTCTTGTCATGAATGTCCTTGGAAATTCCCATCCAGGCACTTGAATGTCTTCTTGGAGGTCTCAGCCTGTGGTATGTCCAGTCCTCCTTTTTGGCCATGGGCGCTGAGGTAGGCTGACCAATGTTGAGGAGTGTAAGGCTGGGCTCCGATCGCATTTTCCATCTGGGTTCTGGGTGTTCACAGTCCTTGGATGTGTGATATGTTATTAGGTTTGAGGACCTTGACGCCTTCTCATTCATTACATTGACAAATAGAGAACTTGGGTGATTTGGAACCGTGAACTTTCTGGACTTGCTGTGAAATGTTGGACTGAGCCGACTGCTGAGTCCTAGTGGGGCCATGCTGTACAGAGCTCAGAGTGACACAAAGGAACAGAGAAAAGGAATGAGGATGATCATAACCCAACACTTCCAATGCATTCAGCTTCTGGAGCTATTAAAACATTCCTGGGAATTTTGCTCTGTGATCAATTTTCTTTCTTCTTGCAGTACTGGTATTGACCTGGGGTCTTTGCACTGAGCTACATCTCCAGCTATTTTTTTTTCCCTAGACAGGAAATTCTTTAGCAACATAAGACAGGAGTCTTATGTTGTTAAATTGCCTAGGTCGACCTTGAACTGGCAATCCTCCTGCCTCTGCCTCCTGGAATGCTGGAATTACAGGCGTGGACTGCCACACCTGGCTATAATCAAGTATTTTGATTGAACTCCTTTTTCATTTTTTAATTGTAAACCATTTCAGTGTTAGAAGATATTTCATGTCATTTATTAGTTCAGTTTTGCCTGTACTTATTTTTAGTATTTATAAATTCTTTAGTACAATATTTAAGTGCTGACAGTTTCCTTACTTTTTGTATTTGTATAATTTTTTTGTATTGCTGAATTTTGCTACTCGGGGAGAGAACCAAATTTTATGAATATTTGTTAAGGAGTTTTTGTGAGGAGGAATATGTTGATTTTACTGTACATAGGAAGCAGGTGAGAAATAGTTAAGTACCTCTTAAGAATTTTGAGTTAAGTGCATAAAACACCTCAGGAAGTTAAACTGTTAAAGCAAAATGCAATGAATAAAAGCAGGTCTGCGAAAATTTGAATGAGATAATTTTCCTAAGTCATATAAAAGCTTAAAAAGATATATATGTCAAGAGAAGGGGTGTGTGTGTGTGTGTGTGTGTGTGTGTGTGTGTAAGAGGAGACAGGAGAGAGGGATATATTGGTTATCATGAGGACATTAGGGAGGAAAGCAGAGTGTTTATGGGTGGTTTTAGTGCAATGATGGGTTTCGCCAAAGACCCACATTACAGAATTCCACATTCCAGATGAGCAACCACTGAGTAGGTAGAACCTCAGACCATCTTGGCTTCATGCCATTATTCTTTGAAATCATGTAACCAATTTGCCGGGGCTTGAACTCTACACTCCTCAAGCAATATGACCCTTAACGCTTCATGCCCAGTGCAGACGCCCATGGGGGACATGTGCTAGTTGTGACTTCTTTAGTTTTCAGCAGTTTTGTTTTCATCGTACATTAGAAAATTCTAGTAGCATTCTAGTTCTTCTACTTTGATTTTCACGGGCTTGGTCATTTGGATCCCCTCCTGAGAGCTGGTGCACTGCCGTAGCACAATGAAATGTCTGAGCCTGTGGTGCCAAGGGGCCTGCCCGGGATAGTCCCCCACCATCCACGGGACTCCGAGTAGCAGAGTAGCTGGTTTCTAGTTACACATTGACTGCCCCACATTTGATTCCATCTGTGTGTGTGTGTGTGTGTGTGTGTGTGTGTGTGTTTTAAACTCATTTTCGTGATACATTGCAGATAGACATAATGATAACATTCATCATAGGGAATTTGTACCTGTACATGATATATCTTGCTTCTTTTTATTTCCCATTCCCCTCCCTTCAACCCCTTTGTCCCTCCTTATTTACAAAAGTTTTGTTTCCATTTCTCCTTCTATTTTTTTTCTTCTTCCTTCCTCTCTCCTGCCCAGCTCCCCATCCCATTTGAACATTTTCTTCCTAACTCACAGTATCTATTATACATTTTGGTCCTTAAACCTCTGGTTTTCACACCAGTGAAACAATGTGATATTTAACCACACGTGTCTGATTTATTTCATTTAAGAGTATAGTCTTAAATTGCATCAATTTACCTGGAAATGTCTCAAGTTTATCCCTCTTTATGACAGAGTAGTACTGCATTGTATAAAAAAAAAATCTTCTTTATCCATTCATGAGTTGATGAGCATTTGGACTGTTTCCAAGATTTAGCTATTACAAACTGTGCTGCTATAAACACAGGTGAGCATATATCGCTGCGGTATGATGCTTTTAATTCTTTAGGGAAGGTACCAAGAAGGGTAATAGCTGAGTCAAATAGAACCTCCAGTTGTAGTTTTCTGAGGAATCTCCACACTGATTTCCACAGTGGCTGCACCAGTCTACACTCCCTCCAACAGTGGAGAAGGGTTCCTTTTTCCCCCCGTAGCCCTGCCAGCGTTTGTTATTGTTGATTTCTTGATGATAGCCATTCTTTGTAGAGTGAGATGGAATCTCAGTGTTGTTTTAATTTGCATCTCTCAAATGACCAGTGACATTAAATATTTTTTCATATATTTACTTGCCATTTCTACTTTATCTGAAAAGTGTCTATTTACTTCAGGTGCCCATTTTTAGATTGGGTCTTTACATTGGGGGTTTCTGATTTTTTTGAAATCTGATTTTTATATATTCTGGATATTAGTTCTTTACCTGAGGAATAGCCAGCAAACTTTTTTCCCACTCTCTGGGTTGTCTCTTCAATCTGTTGGCCATTTGTTTTGCTGTGCAGAGCATTTTTAATAAGGTCAGATCCCAGTTGTTGATTTCTTGTGATATTTCCGTGTGATTGGTGTTTCGTTCATAAAGTCTTTGCCTACAGCTATGTCTTCAAGAGTTCTGCCTATTCTATCTTCCACCAGATTTAGTGTTTCTGTTTTAATATAAAGCAAATTAGAATAGATGGTCTTTATCTCAATCTGATAAAGGCCATCTATGACGCATCAACAGCCATACTAACATACTAACAACATACTAACACACTAACAAACCAACAACATACTAAATGGTCAAAAACTGAAAGTTTTCATTCTAAAATTGGAAACCAGACAAGGATGTCCACTGTCATCACTCTAATTCAATATGTTCACTATAATCACTCTGGAAACATTAGCTAGAGCAATTAGACAAGAGAAAGAAATAAAATCAATAAGGGTAGGAAAGGAAGAAGTTAAATTATCATTATTTGTGGATAATATGACATTCTATGTAGAAGACTCCCAAAACTCCACCAAAAGACTTCTAGATTTAATAACTAAATTCAGCAACATAGCTGGGTACAAAGTTAACACTCAAAAATCAATGGCAGTCCTGTATGCAAATAACAAACTGAATGAGAGAGAAATTAGGAAAACCACATCGTTCGCAATAACATCAAAAAAAAAAAGGAAAGAAAAAGAAAAAAAGAAATACACTTAGGAATCAATCTAATGAAAGAAGTAAAAGACCTTTACATTGAAAACCACAATACTCTGAAAAAAAGAGATCAAAGAGGATATTATAAAATGGGAAGATATCCCTTATTCTTGGGTACAAAGAACAAATATAGTAAAAATGGTATACTTCCAGAATTGTTTTAGAGTTTTAATGAAATCCCGACCACAATGCCAATAGTGTACCTCACAGAATCAGAGCAAACAATCCTAAAATTCATTTAGAAGCAAAAGAGACCTAGAATAGCAAAAGCAATTCTGTGCAACAAAGGCAAGGCAGGGGGCAGCACAATCCTTACTTGACATTATACTACAAAGCTACCATGATAAAAACAGCATGGTACTGGCAAAAACACAGGCCCAAAGATCAACGAAACAGATTAGAAGATGCAGAAACAACTCCGGACACACTCAGCCTCTTTGATGAAGGGGCCAAACACCCTCACTGTAAGAAAGATAGACTTTAATAAATGGTGCTGATTCCATCTTCACTGCCTTCTTACGACATTACTTTTGTTCTTACAGTGTAATTCATCTCTACCAGTAAAAATGCTGCCCAAATTATCTTATTCTTCTGGAAGTCATTAGAATCAACAAGTCAAAATTCTATTTAAGCATGCCTTTCCTTCTTCCTGCCCTCCCATTGTCTTTAAACTTCTTTTCCCTTCTCTCTTATTTATTTTCTGTCTTCAATTTACCCTTTTTGAGCACAACTGTGTGCCAGACTTTTTAGTAAGTAGTAGGGATGCAAACCCTTACAATGTTTCAGGACAAAAGACACGCAAGTCTGCAGCAAAGGTTTAAATATATTTTTCATTTGTAACATGAATGCAGTTGAAGTCCAAAAGTGTGAGTCGCATGTCTTTTATATGCAAGCACTAGGTATTTTAGATTTTGTAAAAGAAGAAAAAAATAAGACTTCGTTTCAAGTTGTTTGCATTTTACAAAGTGATATTACATGTTTAGGAAATATAAGAGGAGAAATTTCTGACAAAATGTGAGAAATCTTAAGTGAAATGTACAAAGTATTTTTGCAGATAAGTAGAGATTGCACTTCTAGCTAAAATAGTGTTGGATAAAATGAATGGTATTTGGGTTTGCAATAGCACTGGTGACTAAATTTAAATTAATTGAGAAGTTGGATGAGGGGGCGGGGCCAGCGTAGGGTTGTGGAACATTGTGAAAGGCACATAGAGCCGTACAGAAGTAACTGAACTGTCCGAGCTTAGACACGTTCCTTCAAGCCCAGGACTCTCCAGCTGTGACAGGTCGGGAGAACACAGTCTCATTTTAGGAGCAACAGTCTAAAGTACAAGATTGGGCAGCCTGCTCGAATAGCTGCGTTGCAGGTAGAATTAAGAGCAGTTTCTTCTTATTTCTGTGCCAGATGCTTGCTGATTACTCTGGAAACGATTTAAAGAGAATCTTATAATTTAATTTTTTTTTTCTGAACATATCCCTAACTGGTTTGGTGAGCTATGTCTCAAAAGCTCATTCATCTGGCAGAGTCCTTAGCCACCCATTTCTCATTTTTTTTCCTCCTCACATATCTGAGAACTATAAAGCAACTTCAGCCCTTGATGTTTGTGAGGAATGATAAATACATCATTCCAACTGGTGTGCAAAGTAGGAGTAGTTGTTAAGACAGCTGATTCTACGTGTAGGGATTAGTGACAGCTTTTATTCTGTTAAAATACTAGAACTTAATTCATATACTAGTGTGAAAATTTTGAAGGTTTATTAGGGAAGGTTAAGATTAACAGCTGTATTTTGGGAAGATTATTCTGCCCAAAGCATATCTGGGTACAGAAAAATATTTCTAGGTACATTGTAACACCTTAGGAAGAGGTACGAGATGTTGCAGTAGTTGTATTCTTCATGGAAGTGCCTCCTCATGAGTCATGGTGAAGGCAAAATCCGCGGAACCTTACAATAAATCAATGAATTGACTATAGGCATCAATGAGCAGCAAGAACTATGAAATTAAAAAAGCTTGAACCTAGACAATAAGCCAATACCGAAAAAAAAAAAAAGGAAAAGAAAAAGATACCTACCATTAACAAAAGCAGGGAAATAAGCAAAGGCTCAAATGAGTGGTGATATTTGAAAGGGCTTGTTATTTATTACCAGTTATTTTGAAAGTTAGTGAGATTTCACACTGGATAGACAATGTCCTGTGTGTTGACCTAAACAAAAACAAATGCATACTTTTAAAACTGCAAATATCCAATCATTATGAAGGTATACTCAAGCCATATACCAAAAGCTGTTGTTCCATAAAAGATGGTGTTGATTATTTTAAAAAAGAGTAATATTGGCATGTCTGTTATATGTTCAAATTGAAACATATTTGTTTAGTCATAATTCAAGAAGTTGTGAAAGTAGCATTAAGAAAATTTAAATTGTTAGAATAAAATTTCTTTTGAAACATATGCTTTTAAGAAGCAATCTGTATTCACTGAGGAGAAAAGCTTTCCTGCTGAAGTATTTTCTATTTTGACTGTGCACATATAAGTCACATTCAGAAGGTTTGGAAGAGCACAGAAGTATGGATGTAGCTAGATTCTAAACCATGGTAAAAGATAAAATGTTTGTGCAATTTGGTCAGGGCGTGCTTCAGGAAACTCATATTTAACAGGTTCTGAGTTTTATTTTAAAAGAGAAGTAATAGACTTGTTTGAAATATGAATGGTAATCTTGAACATATACTCTCCCAAATCCTTGAGTTTCTTGCATCCGCAGAATACAGCCATGAGACTTCAGGCACTTCTAGTGTATGTGTTTATCATTTTCAGTTGATTATCAATAAGAATGATTGCTTAGAGGTTTTTTTTTGTATTTTCTAAAATGGAAATATGTTCTGCTTCATAGTTTTATTGGGAAATCAAGAACACTTAGGTCTTTCAAGCAGCCATGTTAGTTTATAATGAAACTTCTAAAATTTAAATTTATGTTTTAACTGATACCAAAAGTAGAAATTACACATATTTTTCTCTTTATTAATAATCTGAGTCTCTCTTATAAACCATGCAATAGCTAAGCTTGTGTGTCTGATTTATTTCACTTAACACTATGACCTCAATGTTTTCCTACAAATGACTCAAGCTGATCTTTCTTTATGACAGAGTAGTACTCCATTGTGTACAAATACCGTATTTTGTTTATCCACTCATCTATTGATGGACATAGAGGCCTATTCTAAGATTTAGCTATTATGAATTGTGCTGCTATAAACATGGATATGCATGTATCTCTGTAATATGATGCCTTTAACTCTTTTGGGACTACACATAGATGGAAAATAGCTAGGTCAAATGGAATTTCTAGTTTTAGTTTTGTGAAGAATTCCCATACTGTTTAAAGAGCAAAATAAAAGACAGACAATAGGAAGGGGAGAGAGAGCTTTTCCTCAAATGGAAAGAGGATGGAGAGAGGGAGGGAAGGGAAGGGAAAGGAGGGAAAGGAGAAGAAGAAAGGAACTAAGATGTGTTATGTACATGTGCCAACTCCCCACAATGAATGTAAACATTATGTTCTGCAAACATGTGCTAATAACAAATAAATTTAAAAACTGTACATATTTATGGGCTACCATGTGATCCTTTGATACATGTATACATTGTGTAATACCTAAACCAGAGCAAACACATCTACTTTATCATATATTTATCACCTAAAACTTTATCATTTCTTCATAGTGAGAACATTCAAAATATTTTCTTCTAGCTTTTTGAAATATACAGTACATTATCATTATGCATACCCAGCCTAAAGCACAGTACCACACCAGAACTCACTGCTCTTATCCAACTCTGACTTAGTACCTGCCGATACTTTCCCCATTGCAACAGCTTTTCCTTGTCCCGCCTTCCCACTTACACTGCCAGCCCCTAGTTACCATCATCCTACTCTCAACTTCTATGAGGTTAACTTTTTCATGTAACACATGTGAGTGAGATCACGTATAATGAGACTTTGGTATACCAGTGGCTCTCCAAAGTTTCCAGGGAATTTGTAAGCTACATGCCCTAAACTTGATGAGGTGGAATATTCCTGAAATTATCTATTTCCCACAATTCTTCTTGGAACTGTGTATACATGAAGGAAAGTCTAAAGGTGATATTTTATAAAATAGAATGGTGAATGATACTGTGTCAGCTTGGAGACCTAGCAGTGTACTTTGTTTGTTGCTTTCCTAAAACAAAATAGGCTATAATTTATTTTCAGACTACCTTCTTTATACTGAGTCTTATAAAAATGCTTCAGAGAGGAGACAATTACATGTTAATCAGAAGGGAGGACTTGAAGTGAAGTTTCAATTGAAAAAAGTTGGTGTTTAATGCTTAAGAAAGAGAATAGATGGGATTGAAGTTATTACCATATAAGCAAAAGCACAGTGGCTTTTTTTGTGGGGGGTTCAAACTCAGGGCCTTCTACTTGCTAGGCAAGCATTCTACCACTGAGCTAAATGCCCAACCCCCACAGTGGCTATTTTTAAAGTATTGAACCTCAGAGAAAGATCTTTGAAAAATGAGTTTGGTTATGAAGAAGACAAAGAAACAGGTATTTATATTTAAAGGCTGGCAAAGAAAGTTGAAGATATTAATTCTAACATTGGAGAAAAGATCCATTTTGTGAAGTTTAACATGCTTAGAAATTATTAGAAAAGTAGTTTCATAACATAAATGTTTCTATGCAATGACAGGTGCCTCACTACATTTATTTATCTGCAATATTGGAGACTCAACCCAGGACCTTCTCACTGAGCTACATCCCCATCTTCACTTAAAAAAATTTTTTTCACACATGTTATCACTAAGTCACTTTTCACCCACCTGTGATTTTACTGTGATGTGTTGTTCCAAGGAGCAAAACCCACCATAGCACCAAACATAAGAAAGGTTTCATATTAGTGATGCTGAAATTGACAGAGCAAATGATTTATGGTAACAGAAAATAAAAATCTCCACTGTGGCTAAATTGTTCCAAGAAAGTATGATCACTATACCAAAAGTTTTCAGAAAAAAATTTTTATAAATAAGAGTGAAATTCTATGGGCTAGTGAGATGTCATTAAGAATTTGAAGAGAAAAAGACATTATATAAGATTTCTGATTCTTAAAGAAGAACTTGTTCATGTGTTTTTGCATTAGATAATGTTAGATTCACTATAATGTTTTGATCCAATGGATATAGTTAAAACAGGTACATAGTTTTATCTTAAACTGTAATTAATTACTGGACAATGGAAATGTCATCTTTTGCAATGACAATCTTTTACATGTCAGTCATATAAAACATGTGAGGGTTTGGAACAAAAACCATCAAATGGAGACAAGCAAAAAAAATTTTGATGAGCACTGTCCATTTTGGACAGCCTTTGATTGAATGAAAATTTCCACTGACTCTGTTTTTACCTCCAAGCTAGATAGGACCAACTCTGGGTAAAGAGGAAGGGGGCAAACACACGAGGATATCACAATTTCCATTCCCTCTCCCAGTACTACTTTTGTATATGCAATTCAAAAGACATTCTGTGGATGAGGGAGATGTTCTGAGTTTGCAATATTACAGTCAAAAGTCTTTTCATCCCCAGGAAACTACTAGAAGAAAGCTATGTTTGAGGCTGAATTTTCACATTTCTTTTCTTATGAACTGTCATACCTGTTTCCACCTCCAGTTTTCAGGAGGAGCTGGCATAAGGAGAGGTGGATGAAATAGATAGCTACATGGGAAACTATGGAATTTAAATTAGCAAATCTCATCCTCCATCTTATTACTAACCATTATTTGCAGCAAAGAAACAAAAACCCACTTATTCTCTGTGTCTATTAAACAGCAATGATGAAGATGTGAATTGAATCCATGAAATTGTTGCAAAACATTAACTTGAGTATACCCTCTCACTGGAGTATTCCTGTCATTGATCAAATATTTAATTGGGACTTTCCTCTGGGGGAATAAACTATGCAGACTGAATGCAGTGAACACAATGCTCATTCCAACAATGAGAGATGTATCCTTGAAATACCAATATGTTCATTTTTTAAACAGAATTCTATTTAGAATTTTATTTTTTCTTTCATTTTTTTCTGAAAGGTCAGAAAGGAAAGATAGTATAAGTATGCAAGTATTGAAAATCAACTGGCTCACAAACTTCCCTGCAATGTAAGTCA
The DNA here is from genome assembly GCA_004026905.1 of Hystrix cristata. NCBI lineage: Eukaryota > Metazoa > Chordata > Mammalia > Rodentia > Hystricidae > Hystrix > Hystrix cristata. Next base: position 14,640 of record PVJO010030987.1, read on the forward strand.
GACTGGCTGTCTGGAAATATGCTCATGGCATATATGTGAGGAATTTTGGAAAGCTTTTAGTAATTATAAGCAGCTAAAGAGCAAATGTAGGTACTCCTGGGGTGAATAATAGACACAAAGCTGAATGCACTAAAAGATTTGGCTCTGTTTGGGGAAATTACTAAATATTTCACTTGTGTGTTCTAGAAGTTTGTCATTTCAGAAACTGTTT
>PVJO010030988.1:0-14851 GCA_004026905.1 Hystrix cristata
CAATGCACAAAGGGTACTCACAACGCCATTTCTGAATCCTGACACTGAGCATTTTTGTTCAATATTGAATTTTTCTTTGATTTCTGCCTTGTGCTTTGGCTCTGAGCCTTGCTAACTGTGACTTTTGGCTTTCATCCTTTTGGGCTTCTGCCTTTGGCTTCCACCTTGTTTCAACAACAGGACTGCTTGCTCTGGCCATCAGCTGTGTCCTTGTTCGGATTCCTTGTGTGCATTCCCTTTGGCTTTCCTGCTCTTTTTTTCTCCACAGTCCAGGGCTCAGCTCCTGAGGCCCTTTGAAAATCCACAGTGCTTGTTGGTAGATGTTCTGGAAGAGAGAGCCCAAACTAGAAAAGCTTGTTCCCTAATATTCTTTCCCTACCAGGTAAGAAAGACTAAAACATGTATTTTGCCCTTCTGGACTGCATAGGTATGTTATAAAGATTAATGTCTGTGAAGTCTGTGTGGATTAATGTGAAAAGCAGCCATGTAGAAGATTGCCAAGCTATTGCCTTGGCAACATCTCCACATTAGGAAGAAACCTATAACACAAGCTGTAATTATAAAGGAAGGAGGCCGGGTGTGTTTTTAGCAAACAGTATACTTCTAGGTGCCTCTTATTCCCTTCCAATGAGCCATTGTGGGAAACTGTCAGGCATTTCATTTATCTCGGCAACGATTCCTGCCTAAAAATGTTCCTTGGAATGACCTTTTAGGTTTCCCTTTAGGGCTTTAAAAAATATTCTTGATGGTAAAGAGCCTTTGTGCTAGAAGGATGGGCCTGAATTCAAGACCATCAAATCTGGAAAGAAAGTTAGCCATTAGTGTAGGAAATATTGGAGAGAGACACATGGAGAGATTATGTCTGCAAATATAACTATTAGATCTGATTGCAAAGTAATAAAGTAGAAGTGAATGTCTGCAGGATTATCGGACTGGTTGGTGTGTATAAGAGAATAAAAAAGAGAGAAAGAACATCCTAGGTATTCTAATTTGTTTGAGGAATAGTGACTTTCTCTCTCACAGAACAAAGAAAGCAAATTGAACATGCTGTGCCTGCTACATCTTCCACCCTGTCAGGAAAAGTTCTGATCTTTGACTCTTAATTTGGAGAGTTTCCGAAATACAGACGATGCTGTCAGCTGGAAGGTGGAAGGTTCTGTGGGACATACCACAGGAATGTCTTTCCTCCATCCAGGATTCACATAGCCTTGTCATCATCTCCAATTTCACCTACCGCAGAAGATCAGCCATCGGACAGGGCTGGGTGCAGACTCCTCAGTGGTTTCAACTGGATTTTTAAGGAAAGGATTAGTTTGCAAACAGGTCAATTTTCCACCTAAGCTGCAAGATAGATCCCTCTCCATCCCAAGTAATTTTCCCTCCCCTACTTCTAGTAGTCTTCATTTATATTATTCCCTCCTGATGTCTTTCTACTTATAAAAAGGTAAGCAACTATTTTTGGCTTCAAATATGATGCTGCTCCCTAAGGGCCTCTAAATACAGTAGTTTGGGAGAAAGTAGATTATTGCCAATCAATGGCTCCCTGGTAGATACCCTGGACACTTGCCATGGAGACCAGGAGCCTGGAGAGTGGTTTTGCTAGCCTTAGAAATTAAAATCTGTAAATCAAGAGAAACCAAAGCCTCTCTCTCCTCCTCCTGAGGAATCTAGTTGCTGTTTTTTTTCCCCCACTGTCAGACAATTCCATTTTCAGGTGCATGTAAAGGAGACAGAAACATCTTGCCTTATGAATTCTGGCATTTCCTACTGCATAGCATGTGTGATTTCTGGTCAACATTAACAATAGGTTGCATTCCTTTGGTTTGCAGAATCCCCTAGATCCAGCAGGGCTGTCTATCAGATTCTTCTGAGACGCGCTTGAGGCTAACTCAGAATGTAAAAGTTCAGAATGTAATGTTGCTCCTAATTCTCAGTGGCACTATCCACCTTTTCACACTGTACTTTTCACACTGCACAGCCATCTCCCCAAGTTGCCACTACTACTATCAGTTTGCCACATTTCAGAAATTGCAAAGCAAAGATATTTTGCTTTTGTCTTAAAAGTAATAGGGATACATGCCATCGATGGTTTTAAGAAATGGGAAAACGAGATAAAAATTTTTTTTCTTTGAAAGGTCACTCGGCTGGCAGGGTGTAGAAAGAACTGAAAGGAGCAAACAAGGATCTAGAAGACATCAGTTAGGAGATTATTGCAGGAGATGAGTGGGAACAAAACAGAGTGGCAGGAATGTGGGAATGGAAGAGAGAAAAAATTCTTAGGAGAAGAATCGCTATAACAAAAATGTAGGGATGAAAAGTCCTAGAAATTGAGCACATTGAGCAATTTGAGGAAATGAAAGGTACTCAGTATGTCTAGATCAGAGTTCATTTCAGGGAAGAGATAAGAAATGAGACTACAGATAGTATTCAGCCTGGTATAGGTCCTCAACACAGGCATAGAGGAATTAGAACTTCATTCTCAGGTAAAACTGAAATCTTTGGAAAGTGATCAGCAGAAAAGTGTCACAGATCAGAGTTCCATTTCCAAATAGCTCGTTCAAGTCACAATGGTTGGAAAGAGGGATGAGATGGAAGGTAGGTAAGTAAAGAATATTACGATCACCATGCAAGAGAATGCAGTAGCTTGGATAAGAGTAATAACACTGGAGAGTGATGGATGAGAAAAATTTAATGTGAACTCCAAGAAGAGTTAGTTATTAATGTGATTAAAATATTATAACATAATCATATCTAACATCCAGTTCATGTTCACTATGTGCCTGACACTGTGTTCAGCAGGTGGCAGGGTGAGGTCAGAAGAACCACTGGTAGTTCTCAGAATTTTACTTTGCTCAACACAGGAGCTTCTATTCAAGGTAGAATCATCACTAAACAGTGATATACCCATGTCTAAAGCACAGGAAAGGTACTAGACTAGAGATTTAGAAGTAAGAATCATTGACATATAGGTGACAGTCGAATCACTGAGAGTGGATAAGGTGCCAGGGAGAATGTATAGGCTGAGAAGGGGCCAAATTCTAGAGTAAAACACTGGGAAACAAAGAAATTTAGTGGTTTTTCCTGTTCACAGAACTAACACTTAAACCTGTAAAGGACTACAATGGTTTCTAGACACTCAGACTTCTAAAGAAGTAATTTGTTACAAATGTTATCCCTAAGAATATTAGCTTTTCTTCTACAACAATAATCCTAAAGTAGATTTACCATGAAACTAATAAAGCTTACACATTAAGGTCTCTCATTTGCTGAAGTCTTTGATGGGGACTTAATAATGTTTTAATGAATCATATATTTTGATAAAATTTGCGAAAGCAAAATACAGTACTATTACAGGTTTGGTTTCAGACGTCTATATAAAGCAAATATAACCATAAATCTAGTCACATGAAATTTTTTATTTCTCAGTGCACATAAAAGTATGTTAATACTATACTGTAGTCTATTAAGTGTATAATAGTATTTTGTTTTAAAAAACAACACACATACCTTAATTCAGAAATACTTACTGTTGTAAAAGACTAACAATCACCTGGGCCTTCTATAATCCCTAATATTTTCACTGGTAATGAACGTTAACATGTTAATGACTACTACTTTGGATGACGGTTCTTGAAGGTGTTATGGTTTGTACCTAGATGTACCCCCAAAGCTTCATGCAGTTACAGATGGGGCTTTTGGGAGGTGACTGGATCTAGGTTGTGTGACACTGGGATCAAGGATACAATGCTCGATTAAGGGTATGAGTGCTATCTGCCCAAAGGGTGAGTAGTTTGAATAAGATATACGGGACAGAAAGAGGCTCATTGCTTGCTGTTGCTTGATGCTTTTGGTGTCTTTTGCCCACCATGAACTGTTTCTGCTCTGTGATGCCCCTCTGCATGCTACCCCACCTTGGAGCCAGGCAGCTATGAACTGAAACCTCTACAAACTGTAAGTTATAATAAACCCTTTCTCCTTTAAGTTTGAATGTTGGGTACTTTGTCTCAGCAATGAGAAAAGTAACCAAGTCAGAAGGTTAAGGTGGCAGTGGCAATTTATTAAAGTAAGGCAACAATGAAATTTGGTGCATCTATTGACTTTTCCTTTCAAGAAAAATACCATTACATCATTTGACGCTGTTCAGTAGCATTTAATTTCTTTCAAAATTGGAGTTAGGGGCTGGGGATTTAGCTCAGTGATTAGAGTGCTTGCCTTGCAAGCACAAGGGCCTGAGTTCGATCCCTGGTACCACAAAAAAAAAAAAAAAAAAAAAATTGGAGTTAAACCTCTCAAATCCTGCCACTGCTTTATTAACTAGTAATTTTATATAATATTCTCAATCCTTTGTTGTTATTTCAACAATGTTCACAGCATCTTCACCGGGAATAGACTCTGGTATTCTCTTATTATTTCTACCACATTGCAGTTGTGCAATTTATCCACTGAAGACTTAAAGCTTTCAAAGTCATGCGTAATATATGGATTCAGCTTCTTCCAAACTCCTGCTGATATTCTGACCTGCACCCATTAATCAAGAATGTCCTCAGTGGCATTAAGAATGGTAAAAATTTTCCAGGTTTTCAACTTACTTTGCCCAGATCCATTAGGGGAATCACTATATATGGCAGCTAGAACCTTATAAAATTTAAGTTACACTTGAAATTCCAAATTATTCCTCGATCCAGCTGGAATGAAATTAACATTAACCCCATTGTATGTCTCCATCAGAGGTCTTGGGGGACCAACTGCATTTTCAATGGGCAATACTATTTTGAAAGCAATTTTTTTCTGAGCAGTAGGACTCAAGAGTGGACTTAAAATATTCAGTAAACCATGTTGTGAGCAGATGTGTTGTTATCTAGGTTTTGTTGTTCAATTTATAGAACTGAGGAAGAGTAGGTTTAGTATAATTCTAAGGGCCCCAGGACTTTTTAAGTGGTGAATGACCATTGGCTTCAGCTTAAAACCACCAGCTGCATTAGCCCCTAACAAGACAGTTAGCCTGTCCTTTAAAGCTTTGGATCCAGGCACTGACTTCTCTCTAGTGATGAAAGCCCTAGATGGCATTGTCCCCCCAATATAGGGCTGTTTCATGTACATTACAAATGTGCAGTTTAGTTTAGTCAAGTTCATCAAATAGCTTGATTTTCCTAATTACTCGCTGTAGCTTCTACATCAACACTTGCTACTCAACCTTGTATTTTTATGCTATGGGAACAGCTTATATCCTTAATCCTCATGAACCAACCTCTGCTATATTTAAGCTTTTCTTCTGCACCTTAGTAACCTCTCTCAGCCTTCATAAAATTGGGGAGTTAGGACTTTGCAGTGGATTCAGCTTTGGCTTAGGGAAAGGTGGCTGGTTTGATCTTCTACCCAGATCACTGAAATTTTGTTCCATATTGACAGTAGGGTTGTTTCACTTTCTTATTAATCCTGTGTTCACTGGAAGACCACTTTTCCTTTTCTTCAAGAATTTTTCCTTTACATTCATAACTAGGCTAATTAGCACAAGAAAGAAACCTAGCTTTTGTTTTATCTCAGCTTTCAATATGCTTTCTTCACTAAGCTTAATCATTTTCCAACTTCGGATTTAAAGTGCAAGACACACAAAACTTCCTTTTGCTTGAATATTTAAAGGCTACTGTAAGGTTATTAACTGACTTAATTTCAGTTTTGTTGTGTTTCGGGAGCTAGAGAGGCCAGAGATAGGGGAGAGAGGTGGAGAAGTGGCCAGTGAGTGAAGCAGTCAGAAAGCATGCAACATTTATCCATTAAGTTGCCACTTTATACAGGCAAGGCTTGTAGAGCACGAAATCGATTATGATATAACATAATCGATTTCGATTATGTTATATCATGAAAGAACATTTATTACAGATCACCATAACATAATATAATAATAATGAAAAGTTAGGAAATAGTGTAAGAATTACCAAAATGAGACAGACACAAAGTGAGTATTCTTAACACTTCAAATAAAGTGTTAAGAATACTCCAGCCGCTCTCCATCACATTTTCTAAAAATACTTCATGTAATTATAATGTTTTTGAGTTATCTAAGAGGATACTGAGTTGGAAGCTCATTTAGTTTGGGTTTAGTGAGTTCATTTAGTTTGGTTTTATTTATGTAGTTCATGGTCACTTTCATATATGGTTATTCCCAGCTTCTCTGGTGTAGGAATGTCTTCCAGGATATTCCTATTACTATGACAATTCACTCAGAATTATGACAAGAGAACACATGGCCAGAGGACATATGATAATAGGAACATTTGCATTTGGCACTGGAAATATGCAGGTAGCAAAAAAAGAAAGAGGAGGAGGAAGAGGAGAAAGAAGAGGCAGAAGAGTAGGAGGAGGAGGCAAAATGAAATGTTTGGAGCCAGAGGCCAATCCTTGGAAAGTCTTGAAAATTTTACAAATCACATATGAAAGATATTTAAGGTTTCCCCACATTTGATAAAAATCCTTAAAATGTATGAGACATTCCTAACAATGAGTTATTAAACTGAAACAGTTTAAAACATCATCAACTATGGAAGCAATTTTTATAAACTACATTAGAAAATAGACAGGATTGGTTTTGTATTAATTCCATAGAAAATATTACAATAGCTGTTGTCATATGAAAAGTCAAAAGGTAAAAGAACATACAGCCAAAAATAGGCTTAGGTAGTTATTTAATTTAAAAATGTAAATTTTTCTGAATTTTTTGACCTTGGTAGTCTTGTCACTTTTCTAAAATATATACTTGATTATGAACTTGCATTTGAAAAATAAAAATACGGATTTAAATTCAATGGTATTACTTTTATGTTAAATGTAATTGGTCTAACTACAGCAAATAAGAAGCAGAAATTGTCCAATCAGCTACAATAACAAAAACCAACTACGTGCTGTCTATGAGAAAACTATTTTAAATATAAAAACACAAATAGGTTAAGAAAGGAAATTTTTTTAATTTATTAGTACATATATCTAGTACATAATGTTTATTTACATTCCTTGTGGGAAGTTGGTACATGTACGTAACACATCTCGATTTCTTTTTTGGGGGGGTGTTGCTGGAGATTGAACTCAGGTCCTTGAGCTTGCTAGGTAAGCTTTCTACCACTTGAGCTAAATCCACAATCCCCCAATTCCTTTTTTTTTTTCTTTATCCTTTCCCTCCCTCCATCACTTGATCCCCCTATAGGAATTAGGAAGACAGATGCTTAACAAAGTAGGTTTTAAAGGAATGAAATAGCAGGGATAAAGACAGTCATTTTGTAATGACAAAGGGAGAAATTCAACAAGAGGGAATGACAATTATAAATGCTTCTACACATATTAGCAGTGCTTCAAAATCATGAAGAACAAACTGTGAAAATAGATAAGTTCCCAGGAATATAGATACCTAGAAGAGGTGGAAATTTCAACATTCTTAATAACTGACAGTAGACAGAAAATCCCTAAATAAATAGAGCACTGTCAACATTTTGACCTAATTAATCTTATGGAAGAATCCATCCAACATCAACCTAACACAATTTTTGTTTTTCACAAATGTACATGAAACATTTACCAGATATATTAGTCTCCTAGGGCTACCACAACAAAATACCAATAAGAGAGGTAAACAATAACAACAACAACAAAAGAACTCAAATATACCAATAACACTAAAAGAGGTAATTGAAATGAGTTCTAATAAGATATTTAATTTTTTGGTAATTATAAAATGCATTTCTCATTTTCTTTTTTACCTCCTTAGTTATTGAATTGACAATGATCTTTACATTTAAATGTTGATAGTAAGAAACATATAAACATTTGATTTTTAATTAATATATTAGTTTTAAGATATCTTAAAAATTTAGCTTTCTATAACCTACAAATTCTAACAAAGTCTCATTTGACAAAATATACTAACTGCTTATTGCTCCATTTTGAAAGACATATTGACACAACAGTAGACAGGGCTGACATATAGGAGACTGGAAAACCTTGTACTGTTTTCTACTTTCTAACTTCTTGTATCTTTTCACAAAAAAAGGTGGTGTACTGAGTTTATATTCAAGGGTATACCATTTCATTCTGAAACAAAAAAAGAAAAAAAGATTACTTCTCCTTGGGTAGTTAAAACACAACGAAGTGCTTCCATTTGCAGGATGGGGGAGAAGTGTCAAATGGTGAACCGACATCTCCAAGTTCTTCCTGACAAATGAATCAAAAAGTTCAATCAAATGAGTGGACAAAGAGAAAAAGTTGCTGGATGTTATTGCCATCACTGCCCATGTTACCTATACCAGTGGCCAGATTTTTGAGAAAGTCTGAAATCATCAAATACACAGTAAGTGCTCCGTTCTACACTAAGATCATGCCTTGAATTGCTACAAATGGTCCAAATACTTAAATGTTCATTTCTTAATAAGTCAGATTTTCCTGATCATATATTGGTATTAACAAACTATGATATGCTTATTTCACTACAGTACAAAAATCTGCAGTAATATGCAGGTGGTACTAAGGTCTGAGGTACAGATTTCCAGCTTTGCAGAACACTCTCTAGCACAGACTGGGGCTCCCTAGCACAAGTTTGGAAGAGACACTCACTAGTATTTTATCTATTAGACAATTTTTTTTACATAAGTAAATTATGTAATACCTTAAAGAGAAACTTTAAATATCTACATTCTATCACATTTTATTTTTTAAAAAGATCTAAAATTATGCTAAATGTCTTACCTTTTAAACACTTACACAATGACAAAATCAAAAAGAATTTACAATCTTATACCACAAACACATTGAAACAAAATTAGAGAAATTCAAATTTGTAATAGTCATTTAATAAAATGAATGGTGTTTATTTTCTGAAACGCAATCTCTAATGTAGAGACATATAAGATCTGATTTTAAAATGTTCTCTCTCACCTATGAAAAAGATTTTCCACAGTATATAGAATGAAGGCTTGCACCAAAGATACGATGCAGAACAGGGTTTTTAATAGACAGAGGGCAATTACATCAGAATCACAGGATTGTTATAGAACTGTTGATTAATACATTTTTCAAGAAAATCAATTTATCATTGGCAACATGAGGTGCAGGTTGTTCTGCCTTACAGTAGGTGGCTTCATGTGGGGCCTATAGAGAGCTGACAGTTCAGCAAAAGGTCAGGCTCCCATGGAGGCCACCTAACAAGGAAGAGCTAGGACAAAAAGGAGGTGCTTTGGCCATCACACCAGGGCTCCAGGAATGGGATGAACTGAGAACAAAATTCTCACAGAGCCCAAGCCTCCATCTGTCTGGGCAGCAGGCACCTGTGCACTAGTCGTGCAGGGAGAGCGTGAAGCCCACTGCTCTCTTCTGCTCTCTTCTGGGTAATGGTGCATACAACAATACATTTTTACCTGATATAATTGATTATGAGGGGTATCTGTGTTAATTGTGGATTGTGCTTTAAAATAGGGTAATAAATTAAATCATCAAGACAAAACAAAAAAAGAATAAAGGCTAATTCCTTAGCATGACCTTTTATATTTCTTTGAGTTGGACTCTTTTTCAACCTCATTTCTCAATATGTCCCTCACAGACTCCTCACAGACTTCCAACTTGATGACTTACCATGACTTGCCATTCTTCCAGAAACAAACAAACAAACAAACAAACAGTTTTTCATGTACCTGTGACTTTTTTTTTTCATGTACCACTGACTTTGTCGGTGTGCTCTTCTTAGTCTCTACTCTTTTCTGCCTACCAACACTCTAATTTTCCTCTCAGATTTACCGCCATTCTGCCTTATAAAGTCATCTCCCTGGCCTCTGAATGTAACAACTTCACCCACTTCCTCCCCCGAGTTTACAAAGTATACTGATTATACTGTATTCATTAGATGTTTATAGATCTGTATTTTTTACTATACAGTTAGCCCTGAAAAACAACAAAAAATTCAGATTTATTGAGATATAAGTAACATACCATGCAATTCATCCTTTTAAAATGTATAATTGAATGGATTTTAGTATAATCACAGTGTTGTGGGACATCACCATGAACAATTTTAGAACATTTTTATCACCTCAGAAGGAAATCCTGTGTCCATTTGTAGTCACACCCTTTCCCCATCCCCAGGCCAAGCAAAATTTTGTCTACTTTCTATATCTATAGATTTGCCTATTCTAAACATTTCATAGAAACTAAATTATCTGTGTGCTATTTTTCATACATACAATTGTTAAAGGCAAATTCATGGAAGAAGTTAAGGAGCAGAATATGTGATATAACAGAAAGAGAGCAAGTTTGGAGTCAGATCAGTCAAATTAAAAATACTAATTCAGCTATTTACTAGTATTTAACTTTCAGAAAGTCGCTTCATCTCAGTAAGCCTCAATTTACAGATTTGTAAGATCAGGCTAGATACTGTGAGGATTAGAAGGCAGATAGGAACTTTTCTAGAAAGTTCCTAGAAAAGTGTTTGCCCAATAAGCAGAAGCTTTTATCTGTGTATGTCCACAGTACCTGGAATGGTAGATAGCAACACATACTCATTAACGAATTAATTGATTAGTGATGAAGAATTTTGATCCCTTTCCCTCAGAATGCCAATGGTCTTTTAAAAACTTAAGGGGGATGGCAGATCAGTGCAGGACCCTGTCCAGCCCACCGATGATGACCTTATCAGAGGATGCTGGACCACCTGCACTGCCCGAGTTTATGTGCCCTTCGCCGCAGACCAGTGGGGGCCCTGCCCACACACCGGCAGGGTCAAAATCCAGTAACGTTGGAAAGATCTAAGATGGAAGACACCACTGGCTCTGTCTCACACCTTTTTTTTCTTTTCTTCCCTTTTGGAAGTCATCAATATAAAGTAGAGCCAACCATACCTGTGACGCCGAGGAAAGTTCTGGAGACATAAAGAACACAAGAATCAAGAACCACATATATCTTGAAAACAGCTTAAGAACAGACTTTTCTTAGGAAAGCATTGATACTTGTCTTAAAGTAACCTCCTATAAACAAAACATAAAATCAACAAAGAGTACAAACTAAAAGGTGGAAATATATATATGTACAAAGAAAATGACAAGACACAGGAACAAAACACAACCCCAGACCCCCAGCCCACCCAGAACAAATCCAGAGGACAATATAATAGAGGAAATCAGAAGACACCCAACCAAACTTTCAGAAATGATAGCAGCAGAAGTTAAAAAACAGATAGAGGAGGCTATAGAGAACATTAGACTAGAAATAATTGCCCAAGTTAAAAAAGAGATGACAATTTTAATGAAAGACCTGCTTAGTGAATTCAGAGTAGACATAGATTAAAAAAAAAAAAAGAGGAGCTTAGAAAAATGATGGAAAACTTGAACATTCAACTCAGTAAAGAAATAGAACCCATGAAAAAGATCCAAACAGATATCCAAGAAATCAAAAACTCCCTTGCAAATATACGCAGCAGACTGAAAGTGAAGATAGAATCTCAGACCTAGAAGACAGGTCAGCAGTTAGTGACAATGAAAAGAAAGATCTCTTAAAAATATCTAAAGACTATGAAAAATCACTATAAGAGCAGCAAGATGATGCAAAGAACAATGTAAGAGTGATTGGAATGAATGAAAAAGCAGGAGACAGTGCAAAGGATCTAAAAAGATTATTTACAGAAGTAATGACAGAAAATTTCCCAAGAATGAGAAGAGAACTTGACATACAGATAAGCAAGGCATATGGAACCCCAATTACTCATGACCAAAATAAATCTATGCCAAGATATATAACACTCAAGATTCCAGAAATTCAACAAAAGAACAGAATACTGAAAATTGTTAGAGAAAAAAAACAAATCACCTATAAAGGTAAACCCATCAGAATCACAGCAGATTTCTCAAGACAAACCCTTAAATCAAGGAGAGCTTGGAGCAAAATATTTCAAGCCTTAAAAGAAAACAATCTCCAACCCAGATTGATGTGCCCAGCCAAACTATCTTTCAAATTCAACAATAAAATAAGATACTTGCATGACAAAAAACAACTGAAGAAATTTATGACCTCCAAACCACCTCTACAAAACATTCTAAAGGATATCCTAGAAAAGGAAAAAGGAAACTACAATTAAAAGGACACTAGTAAAAAGAATCCACCAAGCAAGTTAAGCAGTTAAACTGAGGTGAAACACAGAACCAACAACAGAAAAGATCTATGACAAAGATAAGTCAATACATGACAGCTGTAACCATCAATGTAAATGGTCTCAACTCACCAATCAAAAGAAACAGACTAGCACAATGGATCAAGAAGCAAGCTCCATCAATACACTGCATAGAAGAGACACATTTAAGCCAAAGGGAAATTCATAGACTGAAAATCAAAGGATGGAAAACAGTATTTCATGCAAAAGGAACACAGAAAAAAGCAGGGGTAGCTATCCTAGTCTCAGACAAAGTGAACTTCAAACCAAGACTGATCAAGAGGGACAAAGGTCATTACATACTTCTTAAGGGAAAACTTCAAGAGGAAGAAATAACAATCATTAATATTTATGCACCAAACATTAGAGCACCTAAGTACATAAAATAAATATTAAGGAACAAGAAAGATCAAACAAACACTAACACAATTATAATGGGAGAATTCAATACCCCACTGTCACAAATAGACAGACCAATTAGACAAAAACTTAACAAAGAAATATCAGAACTGAATCAAATCTGTGAACAAATGGACTTAGCAGATGCCTATAGAGTGTTCCACCCCATGACATCAGAATACACATTCTTCTCAGCTCCACATGGGACATTCTTCAAAATAGACCACATACTACCTCATAAAACATGTTTAAGTAAATGTAAGAGAATTGAAATTATCCCATGCATACTATTGGAACATAGTGCAATGAAACTGGAATTCAATGGTAACAGAAACCACATAAACACATGGAAACTAAATAACATCCTCCTGAACAGCAGCTGGGTCACAGAAGAAATTAAAGACGAAATTAAGCAATTTATACAGTTAACTAACGATGATACAACATACTGGAATCTATGGAATACAGTGAAAGCAGTGCTTTGAGGGAAATTCATTGTGTTGAGCTCCCACATCAGGAAAACAGAAAAAGCTCAAATAAACAACTTAATGTTGAACCTCAAATTCTAGAAAAAGAAGAACAAATCAAACCCAAAGCTTGTGCAAGAGAGGAAATTATTAAGATCAGAGCTGAAATTAACGCAACTGAGACTAAACAAACAATACAAAGAATTAATGAGTCAAAGAGTTGGTTCTTTGAAAGAGTAAATAAAATAGACAAACCCCTAGCCACTCTTACTAAAAAAGGAAAGAAAAGACCCAAATCCATGCAACAAAAAGTGAAAGGGGTGAAGTCACAACTGACCCTATGGAAAGCCAAAGGATCACCAGCATCTACATTGAGGACCTATACTCAAACAAGATGGAAAACACTGAAGAAATGGGCAGATTCTTAGAAACATATGAACTACCAAAACTGAATCAAGAAGAGATAAGAATACTAAGAAACCCAATATCAGCCATAGAAATTGAAGAGGTAATTAAAAACCTACCAACAAAGAAAAGCCCAGGTCCTGACAGTTTCACAGCTGAATTCTACAAGAAATTCAGAGATGATCTAATACCACTATTCCTCAAACTCTTTAATGAAATTGAAAAGGAAGCAGTACTTCCTAAATCATTCCTGGAAGCAAGCATTACCCTGATACTAAAACCTGAAAAAGATCCAACCAAAAAAGAGAACTACAGGCCAATTTCCCTAATGAACATAGATGCAGAAATTCTCAACAAGATACTGGCAAACAGAATGCAATGAATTATCAAGAATATTATATACCACAAGCAAGTAGAATTCATCCCAGGGATGCAGGGATGGTTCAACATTCGCAAATCAATACATGTAATATACCATATCAACGGAGTCAAAAACAAAAATCACATGATCATCTCAATAAATGCAGAAAAAGCATTTGACAAGATCCAACATCAATTCATGATAAAAAAAAAAAAACTACAGAAATTAGGAATAGACGGTCTATATCTCAAACTGATAAAAGTCATCAATGACAACCCAACAGCCAACATCACACTAAACGGTAAGAAACTGGAAGCTTTCACACTAAAATCTGGAACAAGACAAGGATGTCCCCTATCACCACTGCTATTCAATATAGTTCTAGAAACATTACCCAGAGCAATTAGGCAAGAGAAAGAAATAAAAGGAATAAAGATAAGAAAGGAAGAAGTTAAACTATCATTATTCACAGATGACATGATACTCTACATAGAAGACCCCAAAAATTCCACCAAAAGACTTCTAGATTTAATAACTAAATTCGTTTGCATAGCTGGATACAAAGTCAACTCCCAAAAGTCAATAGCATTCCTAAATACAAATAACAAACTCACTGAGAAAGAAATAAGAGAAGATATACATTTCACAATCACATCAAAAAAATGGAAAACTTAGGAATCTATCTAACAAAGCAAGTAAAAGATCTTTACATTGAAAACTACAGTACTGTAAAAAAGGAAATTGAAACAGATATCAGAAAATGGAAAGATATACCATGTTCTTGGGTAGGCAGAGCCAACATAGTGAAAATGGCATACTTCCTAGATTACTATGCAGATTTAATGCAATTCCAATCAAAATACCATTAACATACTTCACAGAATTAGAAAAAACAATCATGAAATTCATCTGGAACCAGAAGAGACTAAGGATAGCAAAAACAATCCTGGGCAACAGGGGTAAGGCAGGAGGCACCACAATTCCTGACCTGAAACTATACTATAAAGCTACTGTGTTAAAAATAGCATGGTACAGGTACAAAGA
>PVJO010030989.1:0-14865 GCA_004026905.1 Hystrix cristata
TTCTCGTCCGGGCCTGCCCCGATTTAGGAGCCCAGGAATCACCGGGAGGCCGCCTCCCGGGGGCGATGCGCTGGGTGGGCTCGGGCACGGTGGCTCTGTGCCGCCTTCGTTCTGAGCTTGGGCCCCTTTGTCGCGATGGCGGGGATTTGCGGCCCGTGTCTGCGGACACTGAGCAAAGCCACGCAGGACTCGCGGGCGAAGCCTGAGGTCGGAGCAGCAGGGCTCCGGGGCCTTGGCAGGGCCCCGACCCGTACTGCCCAGGCAGGGCTACTGCGGCCCAGCTCCCACCGGCCGCGTGCGCCCCGGGGTGGATGCCGGCGGAAGCCGAGCTCTTGCTGCTCGGGCAGCCACCTCTTCCCGGCCCCGCGATCCAGAGTTGCGCGGCCGGCCTGCCTGGCTTGCCCAGAGGTGCCCATTCCAGGCCTGCGGCTTCTCCGTTCCTCAGGAGCCAGTTCTGTCCTCTAGCTCCACCGCCGAGAGCATCGCCCACTGCGCCCTCGATGACCTTGGCGCCCTGGGTGACCTTGGCTCAGACGCAGAGAGCAGCGGAGGGGCCAGGTCCGGGCGAAGGGGGTACTGCCTTCAGGGTGGCAGAAACGGCGGTTTGAGATTGCCCGTGTGCTGCTTCAGAATCAGAAATGCTGCTCCGAGATGAAGCAGCCCGTGTGCTGGACGTCAAGGCTAAGTGCCTGGTGCCAGGGCCCTCACTGGGCTGCAGGATGGCGGAGCACTGGCCTCGTGGCAAGAGTCACTGAACACGGGGACACGAAGAGCTGCTTTCAAAGTCGGATGCATGTACGGAAAACTAAGGGAAAAGCAGAGATTTATTTCAGCCGGAAGAACAGTTACTGAGGGATCGAACATGACAAACTTCAAGCAAAATAATGTTGCAGAAAAAAATCTTAAGAGACTGTGAAATCTGTGAATCATTCTTCAAGTTATTTGAAATATACCTCTGTTCTCAAGACCTTTTTATTCAGTTTTAATAATTTTATCTTTTTAAATGTCTATAAAGCTTTATTTTGGGGCTGGGGATTTAGCTCAGTGGTCAGAGTGTCTGCCTCACAAGCACAAGGTCCTGAGTTCGATGCCCAGCACCAAAAAAAAAAAAAAAAAAAGTAAACTTTGTTTCATCTCGACAACCTCGTGAAGCCAAGAAAGAAGGAACAATGCTGTTGCCCATTTGCTGTGTCTTCTGAGGACGGAGTGCAGGCATTTGTGTCCCCATGGGAGGTGACTGTGTTTGATTTTTTTTTTTTTTAATGGTGCTGGGGCTCGAACTCAGGGCCTTGTGCTTGCTAGGCAGGCACTGTACCACTGAGCCAGATTCCCAGCCCCCAAGTGACTGTGTTTGGATGTGTGTGGTTTCCAACATTTTGGCACATGGAAGCCTGAAGAGTTGTTAAAAAAGCAGCCCCATCCTTTGCAGAGGAAAGCACCTATTTTCTTATTCATATATTTGTCTGCGTACTTTTGGGAAGCAAGTCACAAATTACCAGGTATTATAAAAAATGATGGATAAAGCTGGGTGGGACAGTGCACGCCTGTAATCCTGACAACTCGGGAAGCTGAGGCAGGAGGATCACAAGTCTGAGGCCAGCCAGGACAATTTAGTGAGACTCTGTTTCAAAAAATAAAAAGGGCTGGGGGTGTGGCTCAGTGGTAGAGTGTTTGCCTAGCAAGCACAAAGCCCTGGGTTCCATCTCCAGCAATGCCTGCCCCCCACGCTGATAAACACATTTTTACATTTGAATTGCATATATTTTGAAAAGCATCTGTCCAAAACTTGTAATTCCTAGACAAATTTTAGTTTTTATAACTGTTTTGAAATGTCATGAATAAGGCTAAAATCTGAATAACTAATATTCAGCATTAAGATACTTTTAAAAAGTTTTTAAGTTCTTACAACTCCACAGGATAACAAGGAACCTTAAGAAGGTGGCACTGTCCTAAAAGAAGACATTAATAGCCTTTTTCTTCCATTTATGGCTATAGTTTTATTTAAGAAAATGTCTCATAATTCCTAAGACCATGTTGGCAACTACCAAATTTGCCGTATTTTGTATCAGTGGAGTTAAGTGGCTGTTGGCTCAAGAAAAAACTACTTTCCTACATGAATGTTTCCAGAGCCAGAGGAGTTACCTTGCTACATTAATGGGGCATCTTCCCACACCCCAAGGGTCCCTTCATCCCTGATTGTCTTGGAGAAAGAAACCACGCGCCCCAAGGGAACTCAGTGGTGAAGGAAGGGCATTGGGTGGGTAAGGGAATGCAGCACTCTTCGAATTAGTAAACAGCACATCTAAGCCAACCATTTTCATGCGCTTTATGTGTGCTCTTCATACAGTTTGTTGTTACAGAGTGGTTCGCAGACGCAAACAGGACAACACGCAATACAAAGTCAGACCTGAGGGAAATGTCTTTCTTCCACAGAAGTATTTGCAAAATGGAATTTGATCACTATATTTTGTTTTCTAAGATAAGATATTCAATTATGTCTTTAAGTAATATATCACAGATTAAAATTTAGAGTGAATAAAAAAATCTATTCATTTAGTCCAGAATGATGTTACAGCTCAGGTATCAACACAGTGTGTGTGTGTGTGTGTGTGTGTGTGTGTGTGTGTGTGTAAAATGTTTGCTGAATAAATACAAAGTAATTTCTTTCTCTTTTGAGACAGGGTCTCACTAAGTCATTAAGTTGCCCAGGCTGGACTTTAATTTGCAATCCTCCTGCCTCAACCTCGGCTTAATATACATGAATCAGTATCCACCTTGGTCAGGTCGTACTTTGTTTGTAAGAATGCTGGCAGTGTGGTGTGTCTTGGCAATTCAAAACCTATCTGAGGATACGTATCAGGGGATATAATAATGGATCAAAAGTTACTTTGGAAATATGAAACTGGAAGCGTTCCTTCCAGCGGAACCCCTGGCTGAAGTCAGCTCAAATGTAACGGGGGTTTCCTTAAAGTTTGACCACAGCTATCCTGAAATGGGTGGTTGAGATTCTGAGGAAAGAAGCATTAAACACCAGGGAGATGAGTTCAAAACTTTTTCTAGGGAATCTATGTACAGAGGCTGCTGTAACCTTAAGAGGGGCAGTGTGAGAAAAGCGTGCTGTACCAAGACACGTCTCCTGTGAGGGGATGGGCTCTGGGGCTGCTAGAAGAGCTTGATAAAATTAGCTCAGGGTTGGATGTAGTTTCCTTTGGTGTTTTGGGGCAGCAACCTGAACACTTTCATTGGTACCTGAAAATATTGCAGGGCCTGCCTCGGGTTCAGGGTTATAAAGAAAAACACATAGCTGACTGGTCCCCGTAAAAGAACTATTTCTCAAACAGAACAGAGAAGAAAGTGCTGGACCCCGAGGGTCTCAACACAGGACTTATTCCTGCAGCATGTGTTGCTTTACGTGGTGTGAAGGACTTTCACTGGTGTTAAATCTTTAAACCTCAGAAGACTTTTATAATCTAAGATGATGCTTATTTTCTAGATAAGGAAACTAAGGCCTGGATATGTGAAATGATTTGCACAGGAGTAGTAGAAACTTTTAGATGGAGACCTTGGTCTTTCAACTACAGATCCATGCTCTTATTATTATTTTTTTCTCTCTCATGCTAGGCCTCAAACATTCTAGGCAAATACTCTACAACCGAGCTATACCCCTGGCCGCCATGCTCATTTATCTACCAATACACTGCTTCATGACACAAATTAATTCCTTCCAATGGGTGCTGAGTTATGCGCCACCCATAATACCCTCCTAACATTTGCAAACTTTATTCTGAAACTGTCATGCAAATGCTCCCTAGATGAATTCAAACTTTATTAATATTGTGCCACATTAAATTTCTCTCTCCTCATGCATATGGACATTTTTTTCTGGCTGTTGTTGAGCCATTTAAAAATAGATAATTGAAAAAAAAACAATTGGCTGGGGATTTAGCTCAGTGGTTAGAGTGCTCGAGTGCTTGCCTTTCAAGCACAAGGCCCTGAGTTCGATCCCCAGCACCAAATAAATAAATAAATAAATAAATAAATAAAAACACATAATTGAGACGATGACCAGGGGTAGAGTGTTTGCCTGGCATGTGTGTGGCCCTCAGTTCCATCCCCATAATAGAAAAAATAAAATAAGGTCATGAACCTTCAACCCTACTTTAGCATCCAACTCTTAAGGGTAAGGTTATTTTTCTGTATAATCAAAATACCACCCATTTAAGAAATCTACAAAAAAAATTAAATAAATAAAAAAGGAATCTACAGATAATTGTATATGACTAAAATGAAGCCAATACTAAACGTTGTATCTACTTAGGTGCACCATGACTCCGGCGGCAGCAGCAGCCACTGTCAGGTTTGAGCTGTGGGCTCCCCTCTCCCAGAAGACCGGTGCAGTTGACCACTCTTTGTTTATGGTAACCATGTGCGAC
The DNA here is from genome assembly GCA_004026905.1 of Hystrix cristata. Taxonomy (NCBI): domain Eukaryota; kingdom Metazoa; phylum Chordata; class Mammalia; order Rodentia; family Hystricidae; genus Hystrix; species Hystrix cristata. The sequence goes on from PVJO010030989.1 coordinate 4,434, forward strand.
CAAAGGTCACGTCAGAAATGTGGACAGGTCAGAAGGGCGCAGCAGGACCCAGTGGAGTGTGCTATTCAGGCACTGGAACAGAAGAGGATGTGTGGCCAACACCAAGGAGGAGTTCGGCAAGGACGAGCCCATCTGGTACTGCATCATGGGGAGGGACTTAGGGAGCAATGATGAAGATGACGTTAACCCTGCAGAAAATATCCGTAGTTGACATGGCAAACTGTGTGGTAGATTTTTTGAAAGGAGCAGTGTGCACTCATGACAGAGCAAGAAATCATCAGTCCACAAAGTCGAAGAGAGACTTCTAAGCCGAAAACTTGTTAATGAGGCAGATGATCCTGTAGGAAATTGGTTTTGTTTTGTTGAGGCAGGTCTCCCTCTGAACCCAGGCTGGTTTTGCCTCGAGACCCTGCCTCAGCCTCCCTACAGAGGAAATATTTTTTAAAGCCACTCAGCAAATTCCAACCTAAAATACAGTGTGCCATAACCTTTTAATTAAAACATTGCCATTGTCCAACAGGTAATCAGGGATTCTGGTGATGGCCTCATGCCACTTAGTAACTGTGCTTGGTCATGCTTTGTGTTCATGGTATGTCTTATTCTCTACTGTTAAGTACTCCTGTGAGATTAAGCACAAGGGAAGGATTGCTTGTAAGTAGCATACACATTCGGATCGAGGGATGGCAGAGATGCCAGACAACCAAGACAGTGCACATGGGTGGTCGAAATGGTGACACCTTTGCTTTCTGATGGTTCATTAAACAGGGACTTTGTCTCATGCAGAAAATATTAAAATATTGTATAAAATTGTGAAAATTAATTCCTTGTTCCAAGTTCCTCTTTTTTCTCCAAATATCTTCTATATCCTTTTTTCTTTTTTGAGTGAGAATCAAGGAAACAGAGCGAGATCTTTTGCAAATGCAGAGGGACCAAGAGATGGAGAAAAGGGAAAGGGAAGAGAGGGGAAGGGGATGAAAAAAAGAATAGAGCTGCGTTATGTACATGCACCAACTCACCGTGATGAATGTAATCATTATGTACTGTGAACATGAACTAGTAAACAAATTTAAATGAAAAACAAAACAACAAATAAAAATAGAAAGTGCATGTACTATATAAATATAAAAATATACAATACATATATGTTGATATATAAATTAAAATATCACTGGAAGAATCTATAATAAACAAGGCTAGTTTTCTTTGGAGAATAAAAAAATGTTTTTTCAAATATTCTTCAGGAATATTTTTCAGAAATCTGTGTGCAATATAAATGATGCTGCTGCTGAATGTATCTTGACCCCTAAAAACCAAAACAGCACTCTCATCCTTGTGGATTTTCCCTGGTCGAACAGGAAACAAATGGTAACGAAAGGCTTTCCTGCTGCAGAAAATGAGTGGGCTTCCTTGTGAGTATGGAGTGTCTGGGGCACGTTCTCTACAGCTGAGGCATTCACGCTTGTCTGAGGAATACAGCCCCACCCCCTGCCAACATGGCGTCACAGAAGTAGAACAAAGTCCTCCTGAAAGTCTTTCCACACTCACTTCTTTCACAATCGAGTTCTTCCCAGTGATGCATTGAACTAAGGAAAAGGCTCTGCTGGTTACCTACTTCCGAACCTGAGCCAAAAGTAGGCTAGATACAGACGCTGGCCCTGGGTGGAAAGTTTGCAGCCAGATGAGCAAATCGGAAGATGTGAAGTTATTGCTGATGCACATAATTATGCAAATTTACAACAAAACCTACTAGCTTCAGATGTAAAGGGACAGTTTTGACAACATCCATTTAAACTGTAGAGATCCAAGGAAAACCCAGCTTCCTGTTTTGTGGTAAACATCAGGACTGGAAATCTCTAATCACCCACTAATAAGGAAAAAAGAAATGTGGGGCCAATGGAAAGCTTTTTACTACAAATTGGGCAGTAAAAGAACATATAAAAATATGTATTTGGGGCTGGGGCTTTAGCTCAAAGGTTAGAGTGCTAGCCTTGCAAGCACAAGGCCCCGAGTTCAATGGCCGGCACCCAAATAGATAGATAGATATAGATATAGCTTTTATATATATTTTCAAGAAATAATGGAATTTAAAAGGAGGGGAATAAGACATTACCTTTGGAAATTCTGATAGGGAAAACACTTGAAAGAAAACTAAAATGTAAAAAAAAACTATACATAAAAAGGAATGCTAGCCACATATGCAGAAGGGATAAAAAATAGATTTTATAGAATACTGGGTGGAGATTTCTGCCTTATGTTCACAGGCTGATGAACATGCCAATTTCTAGATACATAAGCAAAATTTATGCAGGGGGAAAAATTCTAAACAGTACAACCACTGAAGAATGAAAAAGTTGCTGGAAAAGCCCTGCTCTCTAACCCCATTCCATCAACCAAACCAAAATGAAACAGAACAAAACAAAACAGAAGAGAACAGAACAGCAGGAAACAGCACGGTGGGGTGGGTGATGAGGAAGAGAGATTTCTATCTAGACTGCAAGGAATAATTCCCAGATTGTGCAAACTCTTCCAGAATGATAAAAGAGAGAAAAAGCATTTGAATTCAATTCATAAAGCCAGCAAAACATTTTCAAATGCAATCTGTTTCTGTACTTAAAAAATAGAAATAAAAAACCCACAAATATATTTTATTCCAGAAGTGCAAGGAAAATTCAATTATTTGAAACTTCCATAAATGAGGTACGAAAGAAGAAAAGCTGTAATTTCTAAAACAAAACCAGTATTTCTTAAACCCTTGACAGGCTGTAGCAACCACCCCTAATAAAAACTAACTATGCCAATTGCTACACTGTGTGTCCAGCACTGTGCTGAGTCACTTCCATGTGTTCACTAATTTTCTCTTCACGACTTTATGAGGCAGCTCTGTTTTGTAGATGGAGAAGTGGCATCACAAAGGAGCCGAGTGATCTGTGCAGGTCACACCTCTAACAAAGTGGTGAAGTCAGGATTTGAGTGTAAGATGGTGATGAACTCTGAAACACTACACCACTTCTTAAAAGAGGACTAGAAGGCCACTTCCTAAGTGCAATATCAAATATCAACATCAAAACACATCAATGAACACTTTATGGCACTTAAAGTGGCACTTTATGGCAAAATACTAAAAACATTATTCCTAGCAAAGGAACACTTGAGATGCCTGTTGTTATGGTTTATATCTAAAATGTGCCCCAAAAGCCTCACACTCATAGGCAGGGCTCTCAGAAGGTGATGAGATCATGGCCTCTACAGTGGAGGTAGGGTCTGATCAGAAGAGTTGACACACCGAGGCGTGAACTGCAAGTGTTTCTCTGCCACCTGGCTCCTCCCTTCATTCTCCACTTCCTCCCTGCCCTTTGGTGAGCAGCTCTTCTCTGCCAGGCCCTTCTGCCACACACTCCTGCCTTGGAGCCAGCCAACTATGGACTGAAATCCCTAGACACTGTGAGCCAAAATAAACCTCTTCTCCTTTAAGTCATGTATGTCTGGTATTGTGTCTTGGCCTCAAGAAAGTGACTGAGACATATTTTGGTACTGAGAGTGGGGTCGTTTGATGCTACCTCACTATGTGGTTCACAAGCCTTTGGAACTGGCTTACAGGAGGAATTTGGAAAGATTTAAAGCAGCCCTAGAATTTGGTAAGCTGAGGTTGATGGGAGAGTCTGGACAGAGCTCAGAAGACCAGAATGCTGACAGTTAATGCAGTTGGTAAGGAACAGGATCAAGAAGATACAATTTGGAAGAAAGATTGTATTGGCAGATGGACTCCAGACCATGTGTGTGATGCTCTGGTGGAAAAATCTGTCTATATTTTGTTCATGTTCTGAGGCTTTATGGGAGACTGAGATTAAAGGCAGCTAATTAATCTGGCAGAAAAAACATTCAAAGCAGTCCAATGTTCAAGCTGTAGTATGGATACTACATGCTGCTTTTAGCCAGGTTTATGCTAAAAATTACTAAGAGTATATGGCACAGGCGAATGATTTAAAAACTGTAGCGTTTGGCCAGAAAGGAAGCTCCAGTAAAGTTGGGGCCTGAAAAGTTGAAGCAGAGGAGAGTTTGGTTCCTGAAAAGATCAGCATTAAAAAGAAGCCAAGTACTTTACAACAGGACAATAGTACAAAGGGCGTAAGAAGAATGAGTAAGACCTCACTTGTGGAAGGCTCAAGATTGCAAAAGGGGAAGAATATTCTTTGAAAAGAGAGCTCCAGGACCCTGTGCTCCAGAGCACCCTTCTAGGAAATTAGTTCCCCAGGATTCAGTTGATAGTGCTCAGCTATCCAGGCACTCAGAGGCTTCTACAGTCATGATTTGAAGTGGTCTATCTACTGCTTGAGCTGGCAGCAGACCTTGGCATCATCCACGTGGTACTGGTTTTACAGGTATATGGAACACAAGAGTTGTGGAATCAGAAAGGCTCCCATTGAGATTTCAGAAGGTCTGAGAGGCCAGGAAGTGTGCCTCTAAGAGGGCAGTGCATGAAACTGTGAGGGTGAAGCCACAGTGGAGACCCCAGAGAGTTGGAGAAGCCATGAATGTGGAACATGTGAGGAAAGCTGCAAGGAGCGGGCAAAGCCAGGCCAAGAGAAAAACCACATCTTCAACAACCACAATGTTATAGGGGTGAGGCCATTCAAGCCCGCTGGAGTTCACATTTTGCCCTGGGTGCTGGACATAGAACTATGGGATTTAATGTTTGTCATGGTAATTTCAGTACTGCTTTGATCTCACAGGTTTCAATCCCCCTATTCCTCCCATTTGGAATGGGAATGTGTCTTTTTATGTTGGAAGTGTTTAACTTTCCTTTCACTTTTACAGGGGCTCACAGCTGAGAATTTGCCATAAGTCTCAGGGAAGACTTTAAGCTTGGACTTTTCACCAATGCCGAAACCGTTAGGATTTTGGAAACTCTTAGAGATGAATTAAAAGCATTTTCAGTAAAGAGATGCACATGAGTCTTTTGGGGGCCAGGAGCAGAATGCTATGGTTTATATCTAGATGTCTCCCCCAAACCCTGCTATGCTTACATGCGGGCTCTTGGTATGTGATTGGATCATAAAGATGTGACGTGGCCAATGATGAGTTTATAGCTAAGTGTGATACTGGAACATGGAGCCTGGTCAGAGGCGGGTCTCTGGGGGCATGGCCTGGAAGGGCATATCTCTCTATTCCTGTCATGCTCTCTGCTTCCTGGACACCACAACATGAGCAGCTCTTTCTCTGCCATGCTGTCCTGCCTTGGAGCCACTGGACTACGGACTGAAACCTCTACAAACTGTAAGCGAAAATAAACCTCTCCTTTTTTACTTTGCTGGTATTGTGCCCCAGTGATGAGGAAAGTAACTAAGACACCTGTCATTCACTATTCAATGTGTTTTGAAGTTCTTCCTGATATACAAAGTAAGTGACAGATCAGAAATTGGGATAATTATTTATTGTATACCTAGAAAAGCAAAGAAACAAACTAAAAAACAAAATTAAAAATAAGAGGTAGATAACTGGATCTAGATAATTATTTAAATCAATAATTTTATTTATACTAGTAATAACCAATAGAAAGAGGTATAAATTTCCAGTGCAGCCATTTTTCATCTATCCGAGGAGTTAAGCAGCTCCATTTCTATTGAACACTAAGGCCAGACTGGTGGTAGTGGGGGAAGAGATGTATGATCAGAGACCTGGCATGGCAGAGGATGAGAAGACAGGAACCAAGGCAACACTGTAGCATCTAGTAAGCAGGGTACTTATGCCGAGTTGGGGACAGTCATGTCCGACTCAAGGTGGAAGGCTGCCTGTGTAATGACACAGGGTCAGGCTCCTCCTTGGGTTCTGGGAGCTCCCGAAGTAAAAATAAGTTCTGCAAATCTTATCTACACCACTTTCTTTTCCTGTAACTTTTAAAAGAAAATGAAAACAAATACCAAAAAAAACCAAACAGCTACAAAGAAATATAATTGAAAATATACATTCAAAATGGCAAATTTCCAACTGTGTCCTGAATTCAGTAATTTTTCTGGGCCCTGAAAAAATTATGCCCCAGTAATCTTTCCTAACTGTAAGACGTCTCCCTTGGAATCACACATAATTAGTCCCTTAACCTCAACTCTCTTCCCTTTCTGTCTTGAGATACAAACCACAGTTTACAAAATCTCCCCTCCAGGTTAAACATATGCCATTGCCCCTCTCGTCTCCTTTTCTACACTGCCACATTTCTGGTCTTCTCATCTTTTTTGGTGGGGGGGTGATGAGGCTTGAACTCAGGGCCTTGCACTTGCTAGACAATCGCTCTACCACTTGAGCTAAATCGCCAACCCTTCTCGTCCTATTAAGAGCATGTCTGGGGGATGGAAAGAGAAAGAGATGGCACCAGAGGTAAAGGCCCTCAGCACTGGCAGGAAAAGTTGTTCAAGAACTGACTTGAGAGAAAAACCTCTGAGATACCCTGTGTCTTGCTTTGGGGAATGAGAGAGTGCCCACAAGATAATTACAGGCATAGCTTTTAAGATGAGAGTTGCAGTTCACAGAACTGGTTGATAATGAAAATTGGTTAGTTTGACTGTTATATCCCACCACAATATTGACTGCTGTGAATCTGGTCACCTAGGAATGAGCCAGCTGGACTTTTAAATTATTTGTATCATAGCCATGAGCACCAAGTTGCCTTTGCAGTAAATTTTGACTATTTCATTTTTATTTTTTGAGAGGGGATCTATGTTACTCGGGCTGAGCTTGAATTCCTGAGCTCAAGAGATACATTTGCCTCAGTCTCCCAAGTGCCTGGGACTGCTGGCATGAGCTATGCCTGAGTCAACCCAGGAGGACTATGTTCTTGTTTATTAAGAGCAGGGTGCAGTGCCCAAGGACAGAACACAGGTCACTGTGCAGGGTAGCTTGTATCTCAGTGGGACCCAGTGGCCACCAAAATACCTAGATAGTCATCCCCATACACACACAGACATGCTCATTCACAAATCCGCTTGTTTTTTTTAGAGCCTGCAGTTCCAGCAGTAAGAATTCCATGAGTACACAGTGAACATATCAGTGAGGTCTTTAAATGTGCTCGAGAAGAGGTACTTCTATCTTTAGAAGCTTGGGGAAGGGGTGAAACAGTGCATAATTGAAGGTGATTTACTATGAGAGATGAGGTTTAAAAATTACTTGTCAACTAGCATATACAAACTACTATCTATATGCTGAAGTAGACATATATCTGACCTCAAAGAGCCTACAGTAAGTTGCTATGAAAGTATACCATACACATTGAGAATAATTTACAAGGAAACTAAAAAACAGCCGCACCTTGTAGCACCAGCTAATCCAAAGAATTGAGTTCACATCAATATACATTGAACAGGAATGCAGAAGCATGTGAAGAAAGTCCTTAAGAAATGAGGTAGAAGTCAAAGGTTATGAGAAAACTTAGATTATCACACAGGAAGAAAACAGTTTTCTAGACAGGGAAACGGAAGTGATAAGAAGATCAATGGAAATGACTTTAAAACCCGGTGAGGAGAGCCACAGACAAGAAGCAGAACCTTGTAGAACATCTTTGTGTAAATGGTGACACTACAGCTAGAGCAGACTATGTATTACCTCTGTCCTTGAGAAACACAGTCTGATTGTGGGATGTATAACTCAGAAATAAAACAGACATTAAGACAGTTAAATAAAGGAAAAGGGAAAGCTACAAGTAAACAAAATCCACAGTCCTTACTTTCCCAATAGTGGAGGGTTACACTAAGTTACTCCCACTCTCCCACCTTAGTAATCCAATGGGAAGCAGACGGCAACGGTGCATGTTGATCAAGAGTTCCAAGAGGACAGCCGAGTGAGCAGCTTTCTTATAAACAAAGCTTCACCCAAAGTTCATTGTTCTCTGTCTCTGAAAGCAGACTTACGATACTGACCCAAGCAGACTTGAGGGTTTCTCTCCAGTGTGAGTTCGCTGGTGGTGGTTAAAAGTGGAACGCTGACTGAAGGCTTTCCCACACTCAATACATTCATACGGTTTCTCTCCAGTGTGAACTCTCTGGTGCACAATAAGCTGCGAGCTGTCACTGAAGGCTTTCCCACAATCTTTGCATTTGTAGGGTTTTTCTCCAGTATGTGTTCTCTGATGTACCATAAGGCTAGAGCTATAACTGAAGACCTTTCCACACTCACCACACTCATAGGGTTTCTCACCAGTGTGAATTCGCTGGTGTATAATGAGGTGAGAGTTTTGATTGAAAGATTTTCCACACTCGTTGCATTTATAGGGCTTTTCACCCGTGTGAAGTCTCTGGTGCCGAACGAGGCATTTACTCAGACCAAAAGCCTTACCACACTCGCCACATTCGAAAGGTTTCTCTCCAGTATGAATTCGCCCATGGTCAATGAGTTGAGAGTTCTGATTGAAGGCTTTCCCACATTTGCTACATTTGTATGGTTTCTCCCCAGTGTGGAGGCTCTGGTGTCGAATGAGACACTTACTCCGACTGAAGGACTTGCCACATTCACTACACTCATATGGCTTTTCCCCAGTGTGAATTCTCTGATGGTCAGTAAGGTTTCTGTTGGAACAGAAAGCTTTCCCACACTCACCACACTTGTAAGGTTTCTTCCCAGTGTGAAGGACCTGATGTCGCAAGAGACTTTTACTCCGAATGAATGCCTCTCCACACTCATTGCACTCATAGGGCTTCTCCCCACTATGGATTCTCTGGTGGTCAATGAGCTGGGAACTCTGTGTGAAGGCTTTTGCACATCTGTTACATTTATAAGGTCTCTGCCCATTATGGAGTCGCTGGTGCTGGATGAGGTGGGAGCTGTGCCGATAGGTCTTCCCACACTCACTACATTGATAGGGCTTTTCCCCTGTGTGGGTTCTGAGATGAACAATGAGCTGAGAGGTCTGCCTGAAGGTCTTGCCACACTCATTACACTCATAGGGCTTCTCTCCAGTGTGGATTCTCTGGTGGCCAAGGAGGTGTGAATTTCGATTGAACATTTTTCCACATTCAGCACACTGATAGAACTTCTGTCCCTTTGGAACTCCCAGATGTTGAGGAGGTCCGGAAGACAGATTTGGATGTTTCCCCGCTTCCACATATTCCTCACATCTGTCTTTTGTGGAATTTTTATCCTCGCCTGTTATTTCCAAGAAATCACTTTCCAGTCCGCTCCCTTCTTCCTCGGAGGGTTGTTCTTCCAGCTGCTCTGAAGTATCTTCATGCACATCTCCAGCTTCTTGTCCAGAAGTCACCCCAAAGAGTCGCCCTGATGACCTCTCAGATGACTCTGATTGTTTAAAAACAGTCTTTGCAGTGAACTCTGAACTCTCCATCCTGTTCTCACCTGCTGGCAAAGGAAACAAGAAAGCAACTTTTACTCTTTTCTTGTCCTGCTGTGGGAATAATCAAGAGTCAAATGTATCTGGAAAAAAAAGTCACATTATATTCAAGGAATGAGAAGATACATTGAGAACAGAAGAAACAGGAAATAGCTCAATATTTTCTCTTTGGGGAAACAAAAAGAAAGATGATCAGTAGAGGAGACAAGGGGGTAGAAAAGGAGAGAAGGGCAGATGGACGTCGAGCCAGCACGGCCTGTTAGGATACTCAGAAAGAGCGAGCCAGATTATAACGCATGTTATACGAGGTTCCAGAAGTCACTGTGCTGCTGTCTCCTTGGTAACATGATAAACTCTATGTTCCTATCCAATTATGACAGTGTATGATTTGGAAAGTTTACCAAGAGATCATGTATGACAGGCTAGTGACATGTGGATGTAGGTTCACGAATGCTGGGGTAAAGTGTTGAAAGGCACAGTAGAGTTCAAAAAGTGGGGAGGCCATAAGGTTCCAGATCATTGGACTGGTAGGAACCAGTTCTGTACTTCTAAGAGGCATCAATAATTTAAAACACAAACTAAAATATGTCTTTGGGCTCTTGATTCTCAGAATAAAGAAAACTATAGTTCAATACTTGGAATTCTGCATACAAAATCTTGGAAAAGGCTCAGCAGTCATGATTCTTACTAAACACCAAAATGTCGATTCCTTTCAAGCATTTCTGAACCAGGGCCATGCCATGCCACCATTTAGCACATGGAAAGTTAGACGCCTGGGTCAATGCCACTCTGTCAAGGTGGCCACTCTCCTAAGCTTGTCAATCACAGGACCTACCGTGTTACAGACCTGCCAGAGGGAAGCTCACACAAACATGTTTTGTGGCAAATAATAAGCATCCTATGAGGAAGCACAGGGAAGAAGGGACCAGAGTGAGGACCCAGACCCATGTGCAGCTCATGGGTAGGTGAGTCCTTAGCCTCTGCTGTGGCTTGGGCCAGAGACTGCCACAGCACTCACGATGTTTAATGCCTGTACCAACCAGAATACCTCTCCAGTAAATTCTGCCCTGAAAATAGACCAAAATTAAGGCAATTACAAGTCAA
>PVJO010030990.1:0-14848 GCA_004026905.1 Hystrix cristata
CTGGTGCGGTCCCCTCCCCTGCGTGGGGGAGGCTGAGGCTTCCCAGGAGGGTTCAGAATCATGTTCTGGTGTCAGGTGTCCGGGTCTATCATGCATGGCGAGCCCTGAGGATTTTATATCCGTTTCTATCCACCGTGATGTTCCCGATGCTGCAGCAGGTCGTCATCTCAGGAGCCGGGGCTGCCTGGGACTGAGGGCCTCGCCTCACTCGTGTTGTCCACTGACCCTTGATGGACCCTCTAGCAGGCAGAGGACACTGGGGTGCTGCTGTCGAGCACAGCCAGGCACAGCTGAGTGTCCTGGGTGAGGAAAGACAAATGTCCTTCTGGAAGTGAATTGGCAGGGTGAGCCCGCCCTCTCCAGGAGGGGTGTTGGGATGTTCCCAGACTGCACTGTGTGCCTGCAGCCAGCAGTGGCGGCGAGTTCCCGGAGGCAGGTGATGTGTTTCCCTGGTGTCTGGCTCTGGGTGGCGCCGGCTCGTCCCTGCCCCAGTGCTGAAGCAGGACCTGCTCCACGGGCTGCGTGGACCGTGACAGGACCTGGGTGTCTTGCAGACTATGACGCTGTCCTGACAGAGGCCGGAGATTACACAGAGAAATATTTCAAGCTTCGTGAACTCCTCAGATGTTTCAGGTACTCAGCCCCACTGGAGTAGGGATGTTCACCCCCGTGAGGGGTCTGTGTTCTGCAAAGAACGAGGAAAGGGAACGTACTCTTCCAGGAGGAGCACCTTCAGGAACTTTTGAGAGAGACGACAACTGAGGTGCGAATCTTAGTTTTCCTGCTTACAATCCCAAGGTTCTGTAGAATCTTTTTAAAAGTCCTCAAGCCTCCGCTTCTCTCTGCAACATGGAGTTAACTGCATTGCTTTCGTTGATGATGGTGAAGGTCAAGCAGGTTACAAATTAAAACTCTTCCTATCATGTATGTCATCAAAATTGTACCCTCAAAAGGTAAACTGCTGTGTATAAATAATTTTATTGCATTCATAAAATCAGCCATCTACTTACTCATAGCTAGAAACTAGGCGAGCGCCAGCTTTGTAAAAGATGGAAGCTGGAGTAGTGCTCACAAGAACCCCTCTTTCTATAGATCTGTGTCTGCCAGGTATGGGTGGATGCTAAACGGTTCCCACTGTTCGTCATCGCTCCTGGAGAATCACACTGCACCCCGGGATAAAACTCATTTCTCTTATTGGCTGTGCTCTACAGGAGGTCATGCAGAGGGGTGGGGACACTTAGAAAATGGAGGCATAAATCAGGGGCTTCTCACCCTGTGGGTTATTTTCATGGCAGCAATTTTGCTGTCCCTTGTACTGGACCTCACTCCCGAGACTGTATCCTTCTGTGAGACTGGTGCTCTACCTGCCACTGTGGGATGTCCTGCAGTACTCAAGTGAGGTGGGGACTGCTTGGGCACTGAAACAGGGCTGATCACTGGGCAGATGAAGATGAAGAACTCAGGCTGGAATAGTGATTCCTTCAAGGAGCATATTATTAGGGAGTATGAAAATTAATCCTCCTAATTTTATCTACATTTATAACTGTGGGTCAAGAACCACCTGATCCTATTGGGTAGACTCCAAATAGTTTTGAACTTGAAGAACTAGTGCTAGCAGGAGGGGGATAGCAGGATGATTGAGGATCCTGTTTCCAGCTCAGACTGCCGGTGAATGTTGTTGTGTGGGACCGCATAAAACATACCGAGGCCACAGAGGACAAGTGCTGATCTAGAAGTCCATGAAATGGAACTTCTGTCTTATTCCCATCAACCAGGTTTAATTACAAATTCTATGGGTCTCTGCCCCCTCTTCTAAAATGAGATGTGTTTTACCTAAAAGAAATGTTGAAACTATTTGAAAACAAACTCCGAATTCATTTTGGTTTCATGTCTGCCGTTACTATTTTACATACAGCTTAGTGACTGGCACATGACAGATGTTAAATTAATATTTGCCTAGTGCATAAATCTACTCTCCTCTTTGGCATTATATTGTCCCCTGAAGTTTATTTACCCTGCATGTCGATTCTCACGGTTACAGCAGTTGTGACCTCCTGCCCGTGCCCCACCACCCCTGAGTTTCCTGGACACTGGAACCACAAAGCACAAGAGCTTCATCACGTAGCGTGTGTCCTGTGATGGCACATCGTGGATCCCTTGGGACCGTTAGGTGGTCCAGCAAACAGTGACAAGGGTCTTAGGAAGAAAGATCTCGACTTCTCTTCACTTTGGCTCCTGCTCCCGCCATGTCTTTGTCGTAGCCCGTCAGGTCGCCTATTCCAGCCAGCATGGAGAATCTTCCGGTGAACAATGGCAGTGGTCAGTCCTTTGGATTCGTCCTCTATGAGACTGTTATCTGCTCTGCAGGCCAGCTCTATGCTCATGTTCATGATACAACACAGGTAGGGACAGCAGGTGTCTCTGGGGGTGAGCTGTGTGTGGATCCTAAGTGTGTTACTGAGTTTAGTTAGTTACTGGTCTGTTTTAGTATGTGATGTTTTTTAAAGAACCTCCACGGGGAAGTCCCTGGGAATATAAAGGCAAGTACAATAGCCTTGCTTCCTGTTTTACTTTAAGATTTATTGCCCCCCTCCACCAGTTGGTTTCTAGCCATCTGTGAATACTGGGGCTAGCCCCTGACTTCATAGTGTCTTCCTCCTGCCTCACCCACAACTTCTTCTCTCCCTTTCCTCAGATGAGCTTACCCGTTTGATTCTGGCTCTTGCTTTGCAGATGTTTTTGAATGAGACATTGATAGGATTGCTACATAAGGAAATACGGAACCTGAACATTCCTACATTCAGGGTGTGTAATTCCAGTGTCCGGGTGATGCCCCTTAAATATAAACATATCCTGGTCCTGAGGCAGCCCGCCTTTCCCTGTCCCTCCCCGCTTTGGAACTGATCCTTACGCAGGGCTACAGCACGATGTGGGAAGGGCTATAAGCATCTGCCAGGCTCTAAAGCACAGACGCTCCAGTGAGTGTAGTTTCCTCATTGTGCCTATGTCTAACCCTAGCTCCTGTTTGGATCTCTGGTCTAAGTCACATCCAAACATCCTGCCTTTCCTACTGGGATCAGCACAAGACAAAGGGCAGACTGAGTGTGGAATAGGGCTATGTGGGTCCTTGCGGGGGAGGGAGCACCGCGGGGCTCTAGGGCCTCCTTTGCCCCATTTACTTGTCACATGTGAGTCCACACCAGAGGCTGAAGTATCTGCCCCGGAAGGCTGAGGAGTCTGCACTGGAAGCAGGAGACAACGTCTGAGGTAAAGGCAAAGACTGGAGTGCCTCCAGAGACACAAAAGCAGCCTTCCATTATTGTTTCCCCTTTACACCCTCCAGGCGACAAGACGCTCCAGGGCGGGTCTTCTGTCTTCGGTAAATCCTGCAGCTACACTCAGAACTAGCTGATCCAACTTAGTTGGGCGTTTCTTACTCAAATTGATACAATCAGTTAACTATCACACCGTTTGTTTGAGCACCTTTTGTCAGACATTAGAAATGGAAAAGGACGCATAGATTCTCCCAAGTCTGAGATGATGTCATCTTCTCTGAAAGATGATTGACACCTACCCATGGACACCTGAGGACACTAGCCAGCATCTTACTCCAGTTACAAGGACTGAAAGGTTTGAAGGAAGTCTTCCATCCAGAGACTGGGCTGTATCTAGTTTACGCTTCTCTCAGGTGGGGCTCCTCAGAACCCCAACGAAGAGCACATTGTTTAATTAGCCTCCATGGTATCCAGTTTTGTGAGGGGATAAAAGGCCCTCCTCAGCTTCTCAGAAGTTCTCCCCAAATAAGCAGATGCCTCTCGCTGAAAAACTGCCTGGATGTCTCTGTGTCTCTGTTTTGTTCTAGGTTTTTGTCCCATAATTCTTTGTTATACTACAGACAGTTTGAAAAAGGTTGTGTAGCTTCAGTAGCTATTGTCAGGATAAATATTCATGTCCTTTAATTAGAACTGATTTTCGGAAGCAGAAAACCTGCTTTAACATATACCATGTACACCACAGGCCGGGGACAGCCTTCGAATCACTGTGAGGAAAGTGCTGTTTCCAGGCGTGCTTTCCCCTCTTCTTCCTTCACGGCAGTGTGGAAGGTCTAGGACACATCCGTCCCTGAAGCACATTCATGCTCAGAGCCACCGGGCGTCTCTGTCTGGCTCGCACTCCCTCCCCAGGCGCCTCAGGCTCACTTGCAGGGTGAATCTGCTCCTGGCACTCAGCCCCTTCCTTTGCAGAGCTGGGATCGTGGGGTGGTGTTCATCAACGGACATAACCTCGGGCGATACTGGAAGATCGGGCCTCAGAAGACACTTTACCTTCCTGGTGTCTGGCTCCATCCTGGAGACAATGAGGTCAGTCACCCGGCCTCCGACTTGAGGTCTCTTCAGCCTTCAGATTACCAGAGTACAAATCACAGTGTCTTCCTCGTCCTGTACTGACGAGGCTGAGCCTTTCTTATTGTCCACCTTCCCTTTCCTCCCAGATCATCTTGTCTGAGAGAATGAAGAGTGGCTCATGCATCCAATCAACAGATGAGCCCCAGCTAGGTTTTAACACATTTCTTGGATTGTTGGAATTCATGTATAAGTAGTTTTTTGGGAAGAAAATTGATGTTAAGAATATTCAACATGGTATTTTGTGCAATGGCAAAAAATGTGGAAATAACCTAAAAAAGTATTATAGTATATCCACATGATGCCAGTTTTCAGGCTATTGTCTTCAGAATCTTATGTGATGATTTATCTAGTTAAATGCTTAATCTTTAACAGGTTTTTATTCTAGAATCGAATGTCCCTTTAGGCAAATATGAACAAAATAAAAGCAAATGTAACTTCTGTTTCCTCATCTTCAGTTGGGAGGAAGGGAAAGATCTCTTGCCCCTGAGAGAGTAAGGATACTGTTCTCCCCTTACCGCGATTGTACTGCATCTGTGACTGGAAAGCGCAGGGTGTGCGTGTGTAGGAGCGAGGCACAGCACAGGGCAATGATCAAGGTCTGTAGACATTTCTCAGCTGCTGTGTGTCTCCGAGACAATCTGTTGGGTCTTACCTAACCGGAGACAACAGTTTGTTTGATTTAGACACGTGCAACGGGAAAGCCTGACATAGACTTCTCTCTGTCGTATTCCTCCATGGCCATCTGGCTGGGTATATTTGAGGCTCTTACTGATAGTAGACAGGTGTTACTGAGATTAGCACACTTCCATGAATAACCCGATGGATCTTCTCAACTGGCACACTTACCTAAATTCAGTCCATTCCCCATAAAGAGTTCTCCTTGCACTGTTAAATGCAATGCCTCTTGGAACTTCAAGTAATTCAGAAAATAATCTGGTGTCCTAAGAGTGAAGGAACTTCATGCCTTTATTTACACCGAAGTTGGTAATTAATGTATTATTGGTTTTAAGTAAGAAATAACACCCCAGAAGTGCGATACTGGTTCAACAGTTTCATCTTCATAAATTATCTATTCTTTATTCTGTCTGGATAGAGAATGGTTTATCATAGATGTGGAAAGATTTTTCTCCTCATGAGATTTTGAGGTGGTAAGAATTTCTGAGAAAATTTTTTTTCTTCAAAGACTCATGCCATGACCTGAGCAGCGTTCCTCCTCAGCAGGTCATTTCTGGATTTGACATTGTCAACCATGAACCGAAACTTCTGACATTGTAGGCACCTAGAGATGGAAAAAGGGAGGAAAGAGGAGATGGCAAGGTGTAAAAAGAATTAAAATGGGATTACATACACGTTCCAGCTCCCTGAGATGAATGTATTCCCTATGTACTGTAATCATGTACTAATAAAACATAAATTAAGAGCAAAGAGAGCTTGATAGAGACACGAATGGATATGTGGTGAAGCAGATGTCGCAAACATTCATTGTGGAGCCAGGATGGTGAACAGGCATTTAGTGTGCCATTCTTTCAACTTCTCTCTATGTTTGGAAGTTTTCTTAATAAAATCTTGTGACTAAATGATGTAAAATCAACAACAATAACCACAAAATCTCCCCTCCTTCAAGTTGTAGATGAAGGATATTTTGCCCCAGCAAGGAAGAAAGTGACTGTGACAGTGTATTCGCCAGTTTTCCATCATTATGGTGAAACGCCTGAGAAAACTAGTTTTATAGTGAAAAGGTTTATTTAGCTCACAGTTTTGGAAGTTCAGAATCGAAATGACCTGGTGGATTCTCAGCAGCTGTCCCTTGACCATGTCCCCTCACAGCGTGGATTCCAGGGGTGGAGCTGTGTGGGGAGGTCAAGCAAGTTATTACATCTGAAAGTGGAGCAGAGAGAAAACTGGGCAGGGCCAGACTCTGGCTGTTACAAACATCCTTTTTTGAGAACTACTAGGCCATGCCTCCCTAGACCCAAGACCCCCACAGCTGCACCTCTTAAAGGTCCACAGCACCTCTTACCACCACTCTTGGAAGCAAGCCTTTATCAGATGGACCTCTGGGACATCGCCTGTATTCAAACCATAGCAAATAGTGCACATCCAATACTCCTAAAATGATAATTATAGCATAGCAGTCTTTATTACTGTATATTAATCAGTATTTGTATTTTAAAATTATATATTATGTAACGTATAATTTTTATATATTTTTATAATACACATTTCATAGTTTTATATATATCTTAGATACATTTGTTTTCTCAAAACGAATGTCACATTCTCGCTAAGCTGTAAAACTAATATATCCTAATATACATAGGAATTGCCAATCTATTTTCTTATGCATTTAAGTCTTTGAAAATTCTTAGTAACTGTTTTGTGATATTTTATTAATGGTTTTATTATTCACTAACCATTGTTTTATTTTACTTTATCAATAAAATTTGCATATTTTACTTCATGTCACATCTCAAATGCATACCTTAATTTCAAGATGAATATTCAGAATATTAACAACCAATTACGATGATACACCCAGTTCTCAGTTCTGATAGTGTTACATTTTGTATTTGAAATTAAGCAAGTGATTTTCATTCAGAATGTAGCGATGCCCTAAAGTGGACCATGTGCTTCTCCTAAAGTCCGTCCCTTTCTTTGGTCACCAGGTCCCCTCCACTTCACTTACTGGAAGGCAGTATGTTAGGAATTCTCCGTGATCCCTTCTGCCACACTGACTTTCACTCTCTGTGGGTCACAATCACTGTCTACAAATGGTAGTGCCTCCCCTATCAATAGGAATGAAAATGGAACGCTGTTTTTGACTTGGCTCCCTCTTCTGTCCCCACCTACCATTTACTCGTTCCTCTTTCAGGGGTAGATCTTTGAATGAGTGATCTGTGTTTGCCCTCTTACATTCTTTTTCACTGTTTCTTTTTAAGCCCATTCCAGCTGACTTCCTCAACCCCATGACCCTAATTTCACCAAAGCTGCCTGTGCCCAGTCCACCAGTATCTGACAAATGCTACATCTATTGGGCAATTCTCAATTTTCCTTTAACCTGGGCCTCCAGCAGCATTAACACAGTCACTACTTCTCCATCAATAAGTTTTCTCTCTCGGGGTCCTGGAGACCCCACTTTGAATTTTTTTCTCACTTTCCTTCAGGCCCAGTTGCCTCCTTTTCTTTTCTCATTAGGTGTACCAAGAGCTCATGCTTGGCCCCCTCTCTCTGCCACACTCAGCTCATTGGTGATCTCGCTAAGGGCGTCATCTTTATATTACTAATCCTCTGTCAAGTCTTAAATTGATAGCTCCATCCCAGACTTTCCTGATCATCAGTTTTGTGAATTCAGCAGCCTGCACGGTGTCTCTACTTGGCCATTTTATCCATATCTCCAAGCTCAAGCCCACTTCCAGACATTCTCTTCTAACTCTACTCCCCTTCTAGGCTTCTTGCATCTCAGAAAGTGGCAACTCTAGTTCTTGCAGTTTCCCAAGCATGGTGGAGTCATTCTTGGGTCCTCTATCTCTCACTTCACGAAGAATGCATGACGTACAATAATCCTCTTGTCTCTTGTCTTTGCATTCCAAGTATTTCCAGAAATCCAACACTTCTCACTACCTGCGTTGCTATTCTTGTCTGAGACCAACATCATTTCTCACATGGGGCTTCAATTTGGATCTTCGATGTCTCCCGAAGG
The DNA here is from genome assembly GCA_004026905.1 of Hystrix cristata. Lineage (NCBI taxonomy): Eukaryota > Metazoa > Chordata > Mammalia > Rodentia > Hystricidae > Hystrix > Hystrix cristata. The sequence goes on from PVJO010030990.1 coordinate 8,107, forward strand.
CCCTCCAGCAGCATTAGCACGCTCAATGATTCTTCCCCAGTAACTTTCTCTCCTGGGGTTCAGAACACACTACTTTGTTTGAGGGTGCGGCTCTCCAGGCAGTGCTACTACGAGGTAGTGAGCACTAAGTGGTGGGACCTAGTAGGAGGAACTTAAACCACTGGGGGATATCCTCCAAGGGGCTTGTGGAACTTGGCCTCTTCCTTGTTTTCGCTTTTCTTCCTGGCCTTGCGCTGAAGGGACAGAGGAGCCATTCAGAGACAAAGTTTTGCTCTCAGAGACACTTGCATTTCTCTGACCTCATCTGCTGCCGTCTGGCCTTCACCCTTCTCTCGTACTGGCCTCCCTGCCCTTCCTGGAGTGTGGGGTGCTTTCTGCCAAGTGCCTTTGCACTATCTATTTTTTCCGCTTGGGCAGCCTTCCTCCAGGCAACAGCATGCCCGTCTGACTCTTGCCACTTTCAGATCTTTGTTCAGTTGACCTTTCTCAGGGAGACCTGCTCTCTGCGTGCCCACTGGACTCTCAGTCTTCCTTCCTTTTTCTACTTAGTTTTGCTATGGAGTTTATTACCTTTGCTTATACTCTATAGTTTACTTATTCATTGTGCTAATTTGTTTTCTTCCCAGCTAGAATGAGTTTCAAAGGGAGATGGTGGTCATTAAAAATTTGTTATTTCTGAATAAGATAGTGTTGAATTAAAATGGAGGCTACAGAGCAATATTTCCAAACTACGTAGACCAAAAATGAAGTTTAGAGCATCCCTACCTGATGCACACAGGCCCCTTCCAGTCCCACTACTTCAAAGCCTTGTTTACCTCTCTTAACTTAGATCTGTCCTCCCTTTACTTTTTCCAAGGCCAAAATCTGCTTCTTAGGATTTTCTCTTTGCTGTTTGTCTAGGTTGACGTGGCTCTCGTTTGTTCCCAGAATTTCCCCCATGTTCTTAATTTGTTTGCTGGAGACGCCTGGCAAGTTGACACCATAACTGGATTTTGCTCCCCTGTGTACAGGAGCTGGTGAGGGTGAATTGGGAGGACTGGCCTGAGGTCTGTCTACAAGAGGTCGTCACATTGTGACCCAAGTGCCTGTAATATTATAGAAGCCATATTTTGCATCTTGGTCCTTGTCTTAGTTACTTTAAGTGTTGCTCAGGCAAAATACCCAACACCAGAGTTAAAGGAGGAAAGGTTTATTTCTGCTCACAGCTGTAAAGGTTTTGGTCTGCAGTTGGCTGGCTCCAAGACAGGGTGGCATGGCAGAAGGACATCAGAGCAGGCAGGAAGCAGCAGCAGAAGCAGCAGAAGCAAGCGATGGTGGCAGTGCTCTTTCTTACCCTTATATTCCATCCAGGGTACCTTCCTTTAGGACAGGCAGCACTCACACCAGGGTGGGATGCCCTTAATGTCAGCATCACACACCCTAGATCCACCCACCTCCGAAAAACCCCACCTATGACCGCATGAGGCTCTGGAGGGGCATCTAGATACAGTCTTTAAGACGGATCTTGTCAGATATTCTCCTAAAATTTAGGTATACTATATTTAAAGGACTAGCACAGTGTCCTCAATAATAAGTCATGTGAATAATTGACTGGTGTATAAACCTACCACCTACTGAACATACAAAGTGAAGCAAGAAATTAAGTTAGTTTGGTATGATTATTTGTCTTGTGTGATTCCACTGTACTGTCTCGAATGGTTGTAGCTTATATTCTCCAGTGTATAGTTTTGTGTCCATTTCTGTTTCCCACTGATGAACAGCCCCCTCAGTGGGGAAGGGGCTGCCCTCTGAGTCTGCTGGAGCAATAATGTAGATGAGTGAGCTAAGGAGGACTTCTTGGGGTTTTCTTCCCCCAGTGCTTGCCCCATTTTTTCTTCAAAATCTGAATTGTTTTAAAAGAGTTTGTTGTTTGCCTCTCTTTGTGCAAGCGCTGTGCCCCTGAGCTATACCCCTAGTCTCAGTTTAGGGTTTTTTGTTTGTTTGTTTGTTTTGGTACTGGGAATCGAACTCAGGGCCTCATGCTTGCAAGGCAAACACTCTAACCACTGAGCTAAATCCCCAGCCCAGTTTAGGGTTTTTTAATAGCTCATATTAACAGTGTTTTACAAATATTCGAAAAAATGAAAATGTTTGTATTGTTTAAACAGTTTGAGTGTATCTGGCTATTTAATAAGTAATGTGACCAGAGTGAGGGAGTAGATGTGAGGTGGGCATCTTTGGGACGGTCTTCTACAGGCTAAAGGGGCCGACTCTGACATTTTCTCCATGTGTCTTACAGGCTAGGTTTCACATCGGTGAAAACACGTTTCCATTGTAGTCTTAACAACCATCAAGCAATTCCGCCCTCAGTAGTGGGGAAGAGGTGCTGATTTTGGAGAGTGTGTTTCAGAGGCTCTGTTCTCTGGCTTCCTCTGAGGTCACTCCTGGCCCTGTTGTCACAACTGTACCTTTCAGAGCCCCAGTCCATCCTCTCTGATTCCGGCAGGGTTTTCCCCTCCTCTTGTATCTCCTCTGTTTAGCTTTTGCCACGTAAGTATTTGCTTTAATGCAGGAAGGAGACCCCTTTGCACCCACCTGCATGTCTTTGTTCTGAGAGTTGAAATTCCTCTTTGTTCCCGCCAGTTTTACACGTTCCATGGTTCTGTACACACATAACTTGGCTTCAAAACGCAACAGAAAGAAAGGACATTCTCCAACCTTCGTCCTCGGAAAAAACATTGCTTTCCTAGAATGTCTTTCAGGTAAATCTGAATTCGTTCCTGGGAAAAGATGGTTTGTGACTACTAGAAAACATAACTTTCGCCCAAATATTACAGAATCCCCTTTGGGACATGATTATATTGCAGAATAACTACATTCATCATTTCCCAAAATGTGAGAATTTTACCTGGACTTTTACAAACTAAAAAATTGTAAGTGCTGGGAGTCAGGGCCAGAATCAGACCCGTGGAAACCCAAGATGCCAAGCGGTGTCCTCCCGCCACCTCGCGGCTGCTCAAACACGCACCGCTAAAACATAAACTAGGAATCAAATACACTGTACAACATCCTGGCTTTTCACAAAATGAATTACGACTTTAACATGTTTCCTTCATTATTTGAATTGTTTTAAGAGTCTGTGGTTTGCCTCTTTGGCAGCGCCTTTAATATATGCTTCCTAAAGTGGCACCCAGGGAGCAGCTTTATTCCTTACGCAACCGGCATGCAAGGACCCGCAACTCTGCCCCACAGTTTTGCACGCGTCTGCCTTCCGAAGGTCCAGCGTCTCTGCAACTCCGGGCGGCTGGGGGCGGCGCAAAGCTGCAGCGATCGCGCAGCCTGCTGCGGGCGGCTAGACCGGGACCAACCGGCCCGCCCCGCCCCTTTCCCGCCCTCCTGGCCCTCCCGGCCCCGCCCCTCCTCACTTACACTCCGCAAGAGCGTGGAGGACGGGTTGCGGGCCGTAGCCAATGGGCGGCTGTAGACCTGCTGGCCGCGGCCCGGTTGCCTAGGCGACCCGCGAGGTCCCGCCCCCTCGCCGGGGCTCGGGCACGCCAGCGCCTGCAGCAGCGGGGTCCGCAGCTGAGCGCAGCCTCGGCGGGATGAGCTTGTGGAGCCTCCGCCGGCGGCCCGGCCGCACCCTGGGACTCCTGCTGCTGGTGCTCCTGAGCTTCCTGGTGCTCCGCAGGTGAGAGGGCGCTCCCCACGCTCCGGGACGGTCCCTCTCTGGCGTCCCCGCGCCCAGCCCAGCTCTGCCCTCCTGACTCCCCCTGCTCTTGCCCCAGGCCTGCTGGGGTCTCTGTTCTTAGAGGGCAGGGTCCCGGGGCCGGTTATAGCCCACTTAGCTGTGAGGTCGTAGATGAGCTTGCTCGGGGGCCTCCCGGTCCTCAGCCTCGATTTATTTACATCATGCTAGTATTGATAAATAAGGTCGCCTCTGCTTCCCGCAGTGGTCGCCAGCACACTCCCTTCTCCCGTTCACTAATACTGTTTTTGGCAAGTGGTGGTGTTCAGGGATAGAAAGATTTACCCGCCGCCTGGGCAAGTGAAAGTTTTCTGGGTGCTGTATATACTCCAGAGATTTGTTATACAGTGTCTGTGTACAGGAGCTTGCAGCCCTGGCCGTCTTTGAGGTCGATGCCTGGCACTTTCCATATTCAAAACCTCCCGGGTTGCTGGGAGGCAGACCAGCTGCAAGGAGCGTTTGGCGGTAGACGTGGATAAAAGTGAAGGCTGAGCCACTGAAACTAGTGACAGAAGCACACCCCTCAGCTGCTTTTCGATCTTCTTCATCTCTCCCAGTTTCTCCTGGGAGACAGAAACGTTTTTGACCGAAATAAAGATTTTTGTTTCCGTAAGAGCACATTTAGAAACTCTTTACACTTATACCTTTTTGAGACTTAGGTCCCTGTTTGTTTCTGACGTGGTGAGGATGTCATATAAATATTGTTTGGGAGAAGAAAATAGGTCTTTTCTCACTCTGGGGCCCAAAAACCTTAGGAGACGTTTCATCTTCAGTTGTTCTGAAGACGTTTCCAGCCTGGGCCACCAACTTGAAGCCATTCCTGCTGGAAGATCGGTCTCTGCTCTTGTAGGACGCGCAGCCTCCTGGAGGAGCGAGGCTGATGCAACTCCCAGAAGACTAGCTCAGGGCGGGGGCAGTGGAGTGTCTCGGCACAGCACAGCAGGGTGTTGAGGAGCTGGGGCTCCCGAGGGAGGCCATCACCTGTGTGTACCTGTTGTGGCTCAGTGCAGCTGCGGGGCAGGCTCCCAGAGCTCGAAACAGGCCGGGAAGCAGTCCTGAACAGTCATCAGGAAAAGGTGTTGAAGGAGGCTGGGTGGTGTTGTTTGGCAGGACTGTGGTGAGGTGCCAGGCACCTGAGTGCTATGAGGAAGCCTGACCTTTTTGCAGGTAATTTAAGCATGTGGCAGCCACCTAGGTGAGGCAGCCCCTGGAGGAGTCCGGCTGGAGCCTCATGTGTGGCCTGGGAAGGGCAGCAGACACTTCATAGCTGAGACTTAGGCCTGGGAAATAGGTTTGATGTGAATAGCAAAGTTGTTGCTTCCACCCTTTCTTTCTTAGCAGATGAGACAGGCCAGGGCAGCTCTAACCAAGTTTGGCCTGTGTGGAAGCACCCTTTAGAATGTGTATCTTTGCAATTGTATCACCCACTGAATGCTTTCTGCCCAATTCCTTCTGCCTAACTTGGGCTGGACACCAACAGTTGTGAGTTGCTTTACTAGTCCTAGAGCCCAGAGGAGTCATAGGGTGTTTCCTCTTCCTGCCTTGTCTCAGCTTTGATTGGTCGTTAACTGAGTGAGAGATGTGGCTCTCCCAGCTGTTGTTGGGGATGTCTGGGTGGAATATAGGTCACAGTTCTGTGGAGCTCTGCTGTTAGGATCTGTCCTTCTAGACCCCTGAAGGAGGTATTTGAAGGGACCTGGGGAGGCAGGGGTTTGGCCGTAGCATCTCTTTTTTCCTCGTACTTTTCCTTGGGTTAGCTCATGATAAATCATAACAGCTTGATTATATCTTATCTGAGAAATAGTAGGACCAGGTTGACTTTTGGGGAGGATTTCAAACTCAGGTATTTACTTATGCTTGAACAATGGTTTTCCTTAAATTCCATCTTTATTGAAATATAGTTATTCTGTCATTGTATATATTTAACATATGAAGTTTGATAAATTTTGATAGTTAACATATAGCCCCCAAATTTCCTTTTACCCCCTTGCCACCTTTCCCTCCTACCCCTCCCTACTCCCCACCCTCAGGCACCCATTGATCGGTTGCTTTCTGCCACCACACAGTGGTTCACATTTTCTAGAGTTTTACAGAAATGTAACCTAAAGTGTGTATTCTTTTTTGTTACTCTTGTTGTAGTTGTTGTTTGGTTTCTTTTGCTTAGCTCATGCAGTTTATAATCATTTTGGGAAATAGTTACATATACATATTCCAGCTTTTTTTTTTCTTATACCCTTCCCCTTCTCTCCTCTGCCTCCTCTGGTTCTCTTACACCTTTTTCTTACTTTTTTATAATATTTGTCTTAGTTCATGTTATGGAATATAATGTTCACATTGATTGAAGTTATTAGGATCCTGTACATGGCACATCTTTATTCCTCTCACTTCCCCTTCCCCACTCCTTTCCCTTGTTCCCTTCCCTATTGCACGAGATCTATCTCCTTGTCCCTTTCTAACCACCCTTTATCATTTTCTTTCTTTCTACTTTGCCTCACCCAAATGAGACATACTATACGGTATTTAAGCTTGTATGTCTGATTTATTTCACCCAATATTATATTTTCAAAGTGCGTCCGTTTTCCTACAAATGCCTCAAATCTGTTATAGCCAAGTGGTACTCCATTATGTACAGATACCACATTTTCTTTTTTATTTATTTATTTATTTATTTTTAATTTTATTTTAAACCAAGAACATGTATTGGTACATTTTACATATAATGGTTACATTCATCACATTTATTTTGTACCTGTACATGGTGCATCTTGGTTCTCCCCCCTCTTCCCCACCCCCATCCCCTCCCTCCCTATTTACAGCAGGTTTATTCATAATTTTCCATATTTTCCCTTTCCCTTTTCTTTCCTTTGTTGCCTTTCTGCTTTTCCCCTTCTTTCTTTCTAGTACTCCTCTCCTTTGTATATTATCTTCCTTTTATATAATATCTGTTACACCTCTTTGTCCTTATTTACAGTTATGATTTCTCATATCAGAGAGACAATTCGATGTGTACTCATGAGT
>PVJO010030991.1:0-14839 GCA_004026905.1 Hystrix cristata
GTCTGTAGCATAATTACCTGCTGAATTCGTCTCCACTCTCTACTTTCATGTATCTCACACTCTAGCTTCTATTCACCAGCGTGGATAAGGGTTATGCTAATGTATTTCTTCTACGTTTACCATTAACTTCCTGCGTCACTTTCTTTTCTGTCACTAACTGATGATTCACCAGAATATTCAAAAAATGTAAACACATCTTCTGATTTTTACGTTTTTTTAATCTTGTTTTCTCAGAATCCTTAAAAATTATCCTGAAGTTTGCTTCAATGTTCCAAAATGACCAAAGAGACATAACTTTCCTAGACTTTCTGCTGATAATTCCTTGAAATCTTTATTGCTTTATAAAAATGCTGTCAAGAGAACACAAGATCTATTAAAATAAAAATGAAGGTATACACATATTTACAGCTGCAAGCATCCTTAGAGACATCTCCAAAACTCACTAATTTTATCGAGAAAAACCCTGAGACTCAGAGTTAATATCTTGAGGAAGGTTACACAGGAAGTTAGCAGCACATTTGGGTGAGACTTGAGGTCTCTTCTTGGGACTATTTGCTTTGTATAGGACATCAGCATGAAACATGATCAAGATTTACATTTCTTTGTGACTTTTAGAAATTTTATGTGCGGATCTGCTATTTAGTCCTGGTTCTGCTATTAGTCTACTGTATGATCATTGGAAGGGTGTTCATCTCTCTTGGATTCTTCATTACTGAAACAAGTTGAACTAGATTATCTCTAAGGAGTTTTAGTTATTCCTAAACATATTGATAAGGGGTATTTGAATTTTATATTGAAAAAGAGACCAAAACCAATAAATATTATTTATCAAACCTTTATAATAATTGTACATATATTATTTTTCTTTTCACAAAGCCCTATGTGGCAGAAATCATTACAAAAATGATTCAGTAAGATAAGTAAGATTCAGTAAAATCTTCCCATTTTACTGAAAAAGAAACAAGGAATAAAAGAAATTTTGCCGGGAATTAACTCATTTGGGTAAGAGTTTGACCATGTGGTTGCTCAATTTGATGATACACACAGAAAGAGAGAAAAGACAGCATGCTGTGCTGCGGTTTAGTGTTTTCAACAACACAGACTCTGCGTGAGGAAATTTCACCTCTTCGCACTCAGTCCTTGACAATTTCGGTGTGTCTTAGCATCGTGGGGATGCTGGTGGGGGAAAGGAGAGGAAATAACACTCCAAATAGTTCCTTTGTGAAGAAGGAACGATCAGAGACTGGCTAAAATGCCCTAGCGGAGCTCACGCTCAAACCTGGGTCACGGCGAGCACAGTTTACCTCGAAGTGTTACTTACTGGGCAGGAGCAAGTGGAGACTGCAAGGGAGACACAGAGGAGGGAAAGGACAGAAGCATGAACTTTGCCTGGAGGTGGATGAATTGTGGGAAAGAGTGCAGGGGGCGTTACAATTAAATAGAAATTGAACATATTTTGTGTCGTTTGTTGGTTGGTTGGTCTTTCAGGCGTGGTGTCCACATGATCATTGAGACAGACTGGAACGGGCAGAAATCAGTAAGAAGAAGAGTTCATAAGGAAAGTGGAAATTCCACTCTCCCACCCACAGGGCAATATGCTTGGTAATTATTTGTCTGTAATCATACTCAGGAGAGTGGAATGTTTAAAACAGACTTCAGCAGCAGAAAAATTCACCTTCCTAATACTTCTTCCGAGGGATCAACTTACATAAGGTCGCATACTCTTTAAGCCTGCACAAAATTCACTCCTTTTAATACTGTTACTAATTTTTTAATCATCGATCACCTTCTGATGATTAGAAGAGAAGATACTGGGGGGAAAATGACACCATGAATACAGACTTTATGTTTTCTCCTAGCCATGGAAAAAATGTGCTGTTATTGGTCTTGCTCAGGCTTGAGACTAGGAACCTCTGAATGTGTGGTACTCTATGTGTTTCTCCACCTTCCTCTGGAAAAAACAAAAAGAGATGGGAACACTGATAAAGGATTATGAGTCATTGTTCACACTCCAAGATGAGTATAAGACTAAAACTGTAACAGTCCAAATAGCGATAAGCACCAAGAACTATACTAGCCCACTGCATTGTTCACCTTAAATCAAACCTTAAGTACAACATCTGAATGAGTAAAAGTGATTAGATTCTTATCCAAAGAACACCCTAAGACAAAGACTCTAGAACAGGAGGAAATATGACACATGATCTCAGTGATTTGAGCAAGCAAAACGGAGTAAAGTGCACTATATATATGAATTCTTATCAAATAAAGCATCATATTCCTACATAATATTGTATTATTATAGTACGAATTCAGTCACATATAATCATCCATCACATATAATTTATATTTATATGTACATGTCTCTATAATAGCTATAATTTTACCGATATAACTTTTTATATTTATATTTAGTTATAGCAAACTTATGTTATATCACATATAATCACATAGTGTATATGTTAAGTACATTTGTTTTTAGTGTATGCAGTCTTATAATTATTATTAAATATTTTAGAAAACTTGCAAGGAGTGGTGCAGTTGTTTATACAAGGTCAAATGTACAACTAAGAACAGAACAAATATGATATAAACCAGGAAGTAGCATTACTTTCAAGTCATAAATTTCATAGTCATAGAAGTTTAAACTACACTTCACATTCATTAAGATAACAATCAAGGAAACGATAAATGCTAAGAAGAATATGGAGAAAAGGGAAAACTTGTACACTGTTGGTGTGAATAAAAAAAAGGTGCAAGCATTAAGTAAAAAAATAGTACAGTGATGGTATAGTTTGGATCCAGAATGTCTCCTAAAGGCCCATGTGTTAAACTTTAGTCCCCATCTTGGCATGACTGAGAGATGGCAGAAACTTTTGAATGGTAGGAACTAGTAGTAGGCCTTAGTATGCGGTTTTAGGTCACTGGGAACCACAGAGGGTCATGGGATCCATCCCCTTCCTCTTCCTGTTTTCACCTCCCAACCACCATGGGCTGAAAAGCTGCTCCATCATCCACTCTTGCCATGAGGTCCCGCCAGCATCAGGTCCCAAAACTCCAGGACCAACTTACCACGGACTATGCCAACAAGACAACGAGCTATAACACATCTTTTCTCTTTTTAAATTGTCTCAGGTATTTTGTTCCAGTAACAGAAAGTGAATACATTTCCATTTTAACATTTAACATTTTAATATTTAAAATGTTAAAATGGAATTACCCATATAAAGTAGCAACCCCACTTCAAAGTGCATATCTAAAAGAACAGAGAGCAAGACCTCAAAAAATACTTGCACGTCCATATTAGTAGCAGAATTATTCACAAAAACCAAGAAGTAGAGACAGTCTAAGTGTTCATATGTAGATGAGCAGATAAAAAATATGATATGTACACATGATAAAATATTGTTCAGCTTTAACAAAATAAGAAATTATGTTATATGTAACGACATGGATGTACCTTGAGGATATAATGTTAAGTAAAATAATCAGTCACAAAAGGCAAAAACTATGACTCTATTTATTTGAGGCATTTAAAGTAGTAAATTCATAGAAAATGAGAGTAGAATGATGGATGCAGTGTGTAGAAGAAAAGAGAAACCAGGACTTGAGTTTAGTTGGTAGAGTTTCTGTTTTGCAAGGCTGAAGCGACTTAGTGATAGTCTGTTGCAAAATAAAAAATAGAAAAGGAGAAAAGTACTGGGGTGGAGCTCAGTGCAAAGGCCCTGGTTTCCATTCCTAGTAAGCACAAGAAGAAGATGAAGAAGGGGAAGGGGGAGAATGAGAGGAAGGGAATAGGAAAGGGAATAGGGAGAAGGAATTTTAAAAATTAAAACCTAAATGTATATTTTAGACAGTCATATTTTATTGTGTGTTGATTATATTTCAATGAAGCTGTTAAGGAAAAGCTTAAACTGCTTTTCTTGCTAGTAGTTCAGAGCTGGTGGGAGCTTTACTTTGGATCTAGTCAAAGCCTCGTTGGATGCATAAATCTCTTTTTTAATTCACTGTCTTGGGCCCAAGTCAGTCCTTCTGGACTTCCAGTTATCTGAGAGAAAGATCCTTCTTTTATCCAGTTGAAATTCCCAAAAGGTTACTATCTACCATTAATCTGAAGACCTAGAAACAACGGTACATTCACATCCTACACCATTGCCTTAAAACTCATCTTTCATCATGTAGCCCAGCCCCTGGGATAGCCGGGAGGTTATGTGATGTGAAATTCAAGGTGCTCAAATGTCTAACTAGGAATCATTTGAGTTGTGATGACAATATTAAGGACTGTTCAGAAAAAAATACGTGCCTTCCACACCTCTCAGGTTCCTTTGTTTTTCATATTTACACTCTACTCATGAATCTAGAAAGGACAGTAGGGAAGTCCCCAGGATATGTTTCCTTTATGCAAATTAATTGAGAAATTAATGCTCCAAAGGACTACTGGAATGTGCAAGGATGCAGTATTTTGGGATCATCAGAATATAGACTGTGCTTGGTTGTTTTCTATTCTTTTTCACAGATTTCTCTCCGCTATGAAATGTTATTACCAGCGTGACATGATTTTGATCCTAAGACCTTGTATTTGCTTCCGTGTGCTGTCTCAATAAAATTGGTACACCATCAATGCCCTGAGCACAGTGAGTGTTAATTAAAATACAAAAATATTTCCAGACCTTTTCCTTAAAGATGTGAGCTGAGTACATTATTATTACTATAAATTCAACTGGAAAATACAATCACATTCTCCCTTTAGACATCTCTATTGGAGATTGTTGCTTCCAATTCTACAGTGCTCATGATAAGGTGAAAACATAAGCAATCTAGAATCAAAATTTAGTTTTATCTTCATTCTGGAACAAAGATTTAACCTCTTGAGGAATAACCTGAATTTAAAATGAATATAAATTTTTGTGCTGTGCACGTGTCAACTCCATGCAGTTGGGTTCAGGATAATGGATTTTTTTTTTCATCCTTTCAATTTCCCACAGACTGAGATAAATCAAGATTGAGACAAGGTCTCTTTTGTACCAAATATATTTTATTATCTAATCTTAAAGCCTGGGTATGATTTGTACCAATGCCCAACAAATTCGTCCAACTGCAAGTGGTTCCCTGCATAGTGATATGAATTCAAAAAGTGGTAATTAAGGATGAAATAATGCAGAATTGAAATTGAGAAAATGATCAAAGTTAAATGCCCTTAACTGTACAAAACCCAGTTTTCATGATTTGGATGAAAACAAGGTAATGTTTTCAGAGTGATTTCTGGCAACTGTATAATTTCTTAAGCCTCATTTTTCTTCAACCTATCTTATTCAAGTGAAAATGAACTGAGGAAGTGTTTGCCATGGAGTCCAAGGACAAGTGATAAATAATTGGTAGCAGCTCTTGGGAAGCAGTTTATGATAGTGATTATTATGACAAATTCGGAAGTCAGACTACCATATCCTAAAGCAAACTGTGACATTTACAAGTTATGAGATCCGAGGGAGCTTACTTAATATTCTTTGCCACTCTTTTCTATTCTTTAAAATGATATAATGATATGTCATATCTTACATGATGAAGAAATTAAATCAATTAGCATGTTGAGCTGGGACTGTGTCTGACATGTAGTAAACACTCACACAATGTCAGGTGTCATTACTCTCGCCACCTTCACTATATCACAAACACATTTTTTCAGGATAAACAAATTGTGGTATCCTGGACACTGGAATGCCACTCATCAATTAAAATAATGATCTACCATGCAACAATATAGAACACAAACTATAAGCAGAGAAAATATATCAGTGGTTCCCAGGGACTAGGAGTGGAAGGAGAGATGGGTCAAAAAGGGGCAACACACTTTTTTTGAGGGAGGTGAATGATAGAATTGGTCTGTAGTAATACCTCTAAAATATGGTAATGTTTATTAGACTGGATTTGTTTTTTTAACTCACAGTAGTGTGCACCAGAAATAACTGAATTTTATTTTTTGTAAATACATTTGAAAAGTTAACTAAAAAGATGAAACATGCATTTGCTATTGTTCACACGCTTTAGTGCTAAGAAAAGGCACACAAGAGAGGGCTTTAGATTTAAGGTAGAAGAAGCCTAGAACAACCTGTAAATCTTTTGCTGTAGTGGAAAATTTTGCTAAAAATTGCAATGTCTCTTTCCTAATCACTCATGATTGGGTTGTTGAATATGTGGCCTCTGAATAACACACAGTGGCTCACAGGGCAGCGATCTTGTTCTTGCCAATGTCTTAAAGTAGGTCTAAAGTATTCAACTTCGAGCAATAATAAGTACATTTATTACATGGATTGTGGTGATAGTGTATACACATATATCTAAATTCACCAAGTTCTATATATTATGTGCAGTTTTTTTTTAATATAGCAGCTGTGACATTTACACTTGATTGTCAGTTGTACTGGATTGAGAGATTAGAAGAATACTCTTCTGGGGGTGCAGGTGTGTGCTCCCAGAGATGACTGTTGTATGGGCCAGTGAACTGAGAAGAAAGACCTGCCCTGAGTGTGGGCAGCATGGTCCAATAGGCTTGCAGCCTGAATGGAAAGAAAGCAAGGAGGCCTGCCGGTACTTGCGAGCTCGATTTTGAAGGAGCAGGTACAACATTTTGCTGCTGCTGTTGCCCAGGGAAATCAGTCTACAGCTTCTTCAGCCTGGTGAAGTGTTCTTACTCCAGTTTCCACACTTTCATGCACGGATGAAGCTGCATCATTGGTCCCTTGTGTTCTGAGGCTTCCAGTTTCTCAGACTTGCAGTTACTGGGTGCTCTGGCCCTCCACTCTGCGGACAACCATTGTGAAACACTTTGGCCTCTGATTTTGCAAGCCAATCTAATAAGATCCATTCATACACTTATATTCTATTGGTTCTGTTCCTTTAGAAAGCCCTAACCAATATACCAACTATATCTCAGTAAAGTTAGGGGAAAAAAACCTTTCAAGGCAGAAGGATTTAACATGTCATTTCCATGCGCTTAGTGAATTAGCAATTTTTAATATAAAAGTTCCTAAATTATTAATGTTTTCCAAAGTGATATTTGATGGCAAAAGTAATATCTTTGTGAAGGATTAAGTGATTTTTATGAAAAATTCGAATAAGCTGACAGAGCATAATAATTACACTGTCAAAGAATACAAGATTCCATTTTCTCAAAGCCATCTATACCGTCTGGTTCCGGTTGCACAGGCTGTCATCAAGATGGTAAGATTTATTTCTCCTTTAATTGCACCATGGTGGCCAGTTTTATGCAAAAGATGTCTGTGATGCCCACTTTACAGAAGGGTGCCAAATCTATCCTTTGCTTTTGTGGGTGATTATATACACAACTAAATGAATGACTTGCGTGGTGATGGAGGCAGAGGATAAAGTCTTTATGGAGCCCTGGGGTACTGTTCAGATGTTTTAAATATAAAACAACTGGTGATTTATTTATTAGCAGGAAGATGAAAAGCATTTCCTTCCACAACAGTTCGTTCAGAGTAAGCTCAAAGGAACTGCCCACCAGATATGTGAGTTTGACCTCTTTTGTGCAAAGTCCATGGTTTGCTTCCTCATGCATTAAATATGGGGTATGCATTATTAAATTATTATGGAAATATCAAGGTCTCTGTGTGACCCAGTCTTGTAACCTTGTGGCCCAGTCTTATAACCTTGGAGCTCTCCTACAGAAGTTGTTACATGTAGAGAGTGCTTTAGTGTTCAGACCCAGGGTGCATAGTCAATAATCATACCGCTCTTTTGATCTGCTATTTGTGTCATTGGAGGACAACCTGGCTGTTCTGCATTTACTTTAATATTTTAAATGACTATTTCCGATCAATGTAATTTATTAAATGGAATTTACATTGTACCTTGTTTTGGGCTAAAAACTTGGGGCAAAACATGGGACCATATAGTAATGTCTCAGTCCTGATGATGATTTGGAATAGCATTAAACAATTACTATTTATTGTTGTGAAAAATTAGAGGACAGAAATGGAATTCCAAACTGTTAGGTGAAGTACCGACTTGGAAATGAGATGTGTCTGTGGGTGACACGGCGGATCTGGTTATTCAGAGTGAGTTTGCAACATCAGATTTCCCTGGTCTGAATCAGACCTTTTTTCATAACTAGTTACATGTCTGCAAGTCAGTTAGTGGAGGTATTGTATCTTCACCTGTAAAATTAGGATTATATCACCTTCCTCATCAGTTGTACAAATTAAATGCAATCATCCATGTAGAGCCATCGTCACAGTGTCTAGCGTGGCTCTATTTAAGGGCGTGATTGGCACCCTAATTGGAAATCCTGCCATTCTGGGGGCCTCATCATTTGACCCTTCACTTGCACCTTGCACTGTTGAATGTTTGCTCTTTCTTCAGTAGAACTACAGTGGGCTCTTCGAAATCATGCTCACCTATTAGCCTCCTATTACTCTGACAATCCCTTCTAAATGTGCATCTTTCTCGTTTTCCATTTTAAATGCTGGTACTTTTGACAGTATTCTAGGTGCCCTTTTCTTTTACTTAGTCACACTGGAATGCCTCGTTTATTGTGAGATGTCTTATAATATCTTGCTCATATAGTGTGTGATCAGAGAGCCATATATTTGGTTCAGAGCTCTTTCTGTAGAAGCAAGTGTGTTCAACGGCCTACTCATCAACTAGGAGTCTTTTCCTTACTCCACTACAATGCGTTTGAGTGGCCCACCTGGATCACACAACAGACTGCAATATCTTGTAGGTCACCTTGTTTGGTGTGTAGATTCCTGTCTATTGATGCAGACTATTAACTTGGACTCATACTTCGTATCTGTGTTCACTACCATTCACATTTGACCAGTCATGGAGTGGCACTGATACCATCTCCTGATGGAGCCATTGGCTTCAGTCCCCTCTCACCACTCCTTCCATGTTGTGTCCTGTTAATCTCACTGACCCTCTACCCACTCCTTCTCAGTCCTGACAGTAATCTAGTACAGTCATTAATCATTTGTACCTTGGCTATTAGAAGAAGCTTAAAACAGATTCTGTTTCATAATATTGCCTCTGTCTCTCTTTCCTTCTGCAAAAAGATAGATGATTCAAAGATTTTTCTAAGGTTTTTACTTAAAATATGTAGAAGGCTTCCTATAATTTTTAACATGGAAGAATAAAAGCAATTCTTATGTATTGTGGGCACTACAATCTCATCTCTCAGATGAACAACTATGTTTCTCTTATATTTGTAGTTATAGAGTACAACACAAAATCAGTCCAAAATAAACATTTACTTCATTATTAGAAAGTGTCTACCCCTCAATTCCTTCCATAAGTCTAAACATTCCACAATAGGGGTACTTTACTTGAGCTATAGAAAACTACTCACTACTCTCTTACACATGTTGCTAGTTCCTTCTATGACTTTGAATATTCTTTGCATATACTCTGCCCGTGTTTATGTCTATATTTCTCAACTATTCAATACAGTTTTAGTGAGTATCATACCATGTACTAGATGCTAAGGAGTGAACAAAACAAACCCAGCTTTTATTCTTAGGAAAATTATAGTTCAGTGGGAGCAATTTGAACTGATACTTAAAATACAAATGCAGATGTTGTAAAACTGGTAATACCTTACATGTCCAAAACAAATAATTACTTTACTTAACATTTATCACAAAAAATATTAACCCAACAAGAATGATGTAGTTTTTAGTAACCAACATAGAAAGCTATGTGAGTAACATCATTTGGGGAAAAAGACTAGGTTACTAGTCATGTGGGGTCTCATGCTTTTTCCACTTAATTTGTCTGTACTCATTTTTTACTTTAACTTTTAGTTTAACTACCATCTTTTCTCAAAAAAACTCTCTATTTCCGTCATCCTCTGCATCTTCATTCCTCACTAACACAGAAAATGTATCAGGTCACTAAAAATAAATTTAAACTTTGAATAAGTTTAAATTAACTGAAGAGCTGCAAAAATAATAGTTTCCTACATATTCCTTCACCATCACCATCTTAGATTACTATGATACAGGCATCAAAACAATGCTCTACATTGAATGAAGAGCACTGCTTCTGTATATTAAAAATAGAATTCTATGACTTATCTGTGTAGCATCGACTATCCCATCCCCACCCTTAGTGCAACGCCTGCCCAAGTCTGGCTGGTTGTTTAGAATTTCAAGTGCCCTCCCACATTTTGGATCGAGTTAGTATTGAATTATTATTATTATTATTATTATTATTATTATTATTATTATTACCTCTGTTAAGTATGTTTTATGGGAGATGGTCTTGCAAGTAAGTGCAGTTGTTAGTTCCCAGACCTCGGTTTCTGTTTCTCACAGCTGACAATGCATAAAGCCGAGACCTGTGAAGTAAATGACAGTCCCTTAGCCGAAGAGACTGTAACAGAGTGCACAGCAGTCCTCCTGACCTCCATCGAGGGCCTGAACATTTTCTCCATTTGTCCAGCTCTCCAAGTATAGTACTGATCAACAGACAGAACTTTCAGACTTCTTAGAGCAGCAAAAGTAAGCAAATTTATATCATTCGAGGATACTTGGAGGGTCACTGGATTCTCAAGACCTTGTGATTGTAAGCAATACTTTCAAACGCTTTATACAGTTTTTGTATTTAATTAATCCTGTATTTTATTTGTATAGAAGTGCTTGGAACAAGCTGCTCATTCTTATTTTTGACATCAATATGAGTTGCTATTCTTGGCTCGGGCTTACTGGACTTTGGAAACGAAATTCTCCTGTGGTGCCTATAAATCAATGACATGAGCATTTTACTTCATTGTTCCAGCAGCTGCTGTGTGAGCAGCCCCGCGCTACAAAGGGCGAGAGAAATAATCCTAAGCGTATCCTAGGCGTAAAGCTCCCGCCCTTTAACACAAAGCTGAACGCTGGCCCTCACTAGACTTCTGTGAGATTTTGTATTTTGACCTAATCGAAGGGCACTTAAAAGTCTGCTCTACCTATTTCATAGTCTATTGTTGCGAGAATTAAATGATCCAAGAAGTAATATCAATAATGACATGAATGTTTGTAACAAGTAATATTTCTATGTGCTAAGCACTCTCAGGTGTGTTCTTTATCCTGACATAATGAGAAAAATACCTGTGAATTACCAAGGACTATAAAATTTAAAATGTGGTTGTTATGCCAATGTGAGGACACCTCAAGCAGAATTTATCCCTTTAAGATGAAATGGCGTTCCGAAGTGAATTTGGTGGTGATCTATTTGTTTGTTTATTATTTATTTATTAGCAGAGGAACATCAAGAAATTGAAGACCAAAGAGGCTCAGTCCCGGTAGCCAGGATTTGCCTCTATGTTTGAGGTAAAGAGCCCGCATTTGCACTCTTGCCAAAGTTATTGGTGGAATCATCGATCTTCATAGATTTCAGAAAGGCAGGAGTTGTTGGTACACAAAATGATGGAGCTAGCATAGAGTAAGGCAAAAATTTGAGTCTATACCTGGCTGGTTTGGAAGGGAGGCTCCTTCTCATACTTGACACAGCACTTCATACAAAGGAAAAGTGATTATTCTCACCATCTGATTTTGGCTCTAATGGTGAGGTCATCTTCCATGGTAACCTTGTTTAAGAAAGTTAAAATATGCCACAAGTAGCAAGGCCTAGTGGCCATAACTTGATCAACTTTCCTAAAAAAAGAATGATATTCTTTTTATTGAAAAATAATGAACTCCCCAAGAGAGATTACCTAGCATCTGTATTTATATCATCATGGCTCCAGTGTTGCAACTATTAAATGTTTCTCCTTTCAACCTATCACTGACCTTTCCCAGTCAAGGATCTAGAATAGAGTTAGTGCATTTCATCATATTCTCTGTCACACTCACGTGAGCTCCACGAGGGCAGAAATAATGTTCTTATTCTCATAGTGTTCGGTACTGGGCCGAATGCCTATCAGTCACAGCAACCAATATACTTAATTCTGTAAGTTAAATTGAGTGTAGAGTGTATTACTGGAAGAAATTCAGTCTCCTGAGTTAAAGGACATGAAATTAGTCCTGTCTTCGCCATGTATTTGTGTTCATTTACAAGATGGTAATTTATCAGTCATATTCCTCTCATTTGAATAACAGAGATGGTTAGAAAACTAAAGTGATACAGATGATGTAAACATGTGTCTGTTGTTCTTTTGTTCAGAGTAGATTTTAGTAACCAATCTTGTTTTCCTCAGTGAGCCTAGTACAACTTCAGGTAACATCTTGACATAGAGCTTCGTATAACCTTTACCAACAAATTAAAGTTTCTATGTACTTTATGATAATTGTATGTCTCTTGTCTAAGAGGAGAAAGTGATAAACAAATAGCATCAATACTGTGAAAAAAATGAAAAGAAGGATAGGAGCAGTACTTAACTAATAGCTGGGATGAGAGAAATAAATTAATAGCTGGGGATGACTTTCCAAGAAAACACATGAGAGGCAAGATCCTGGCATGTTTCGTGGAATAAAGATGATCCTATATGAACACAGAAATAAAGGGCATATAGGGAAACAGAAACGAAAGCTATTTAGTCAATAATAGGACAGATGACAAACTGATAAGTAAAGTCAATGCATAGTTTGTAAGCAAGGGAGAAGCTCATGACCGCGCTTTGGCTTTAGTTCAGATTGGAACTTGAGCTGACTGGGACCTGTGCATGAGTTGTGACAGGAGTACAAGTGAGAGAAAAATTATGGTCTCAAAAAGAGGAAGCAGTGGCGAAAAGGAAGGAGTGAAAGAGATTTAAGAAATGCTAAGAGGAAGACTAGAGTAGAACATTTGGTTGACTACCTATGAAAGATAATGTAGAAAGAGGAGCCAAACTGCATGCCCAAGGTGAATGACTTAGCTATAGAACACAGAAGAGAAACCAGGGCATGAAGGGACAGCTCATTGAAAAAAGACAGCAGCAGCTTCTGTGAAGGTTTTGAGGTGATGAAGGTGCACACTTTTCAGTTAGTTGAAGATGCACAGCAGTCAAGAGGAATAAATTGTCAGAGACTAAAGAAAGAGGTGCAATCCAGACCTGGAACTTCAGAATCCATCAGCACATGGACTACAACTAAAGAGAACAGTGTGGGTAAAACTGCTCAAGATGATGGAAAGGAGAAAACAGGGTGAAGCCTGAGCTCTGATATTATAAGTATTTAATGAGAGGCAATGAAAAAGCCTCAGTGGAAGAATTCTGAGAAGGAAAAAAGAAAGAAAGAATCAACAAAATGTATAAAGAATCTACTGAAGGAGAAGGATGTTAAGAAATTACTTTTAAAGAAATCAAAGAAGGATATTAAAAACTCATCTAGAGAGGTGGGTGGTAAAAATCAAGCAATGCTCTGACAGGTAGAAATGGGGTAAAATGGAGACAGCGTCTACAAAATCAAAATAGTTGACTCAAAAGTGAAGAAGATGGACAAAATCATCTTTATAATTCCTTAATTAAACAGCAGTGATTGAATCTTATCAAATGAATTATGTGGTGATAAATTAACTGACTGTAAACTAAAACTAGAATCCTTTCAATGTAAACATTTTTTTTAAATTTTTTTATTATTTTTTACCAAGAACATGTATTGGTACATTGCATACATAATGATCATAATCAACATGGTTATTTTGTACCTGTACATGATACATCTTGGTTTCCCCCCCCTTCCCCCCTTCCCCTCCCCTCCCTTCCATTCACCCACCCCTCCCTATTTGCAACAAGTGTAACTACACTTTACCATTTTCCCCCCCTTTCATCTTACTTTTCTTTTAATCTTCTTCTTTATCCCCCTTTTCCCTATCTAGTTCTCTCTTTTAAATACAATAACTATTCTACCCCTTTGTCCTTATTTACACTTATGGTTTCTCGTATCAGAGAAACAATTCGATGTGTACTAATAAGTGTCTGATTTATTTCACTTAATAGTATGTTCTCCAGGAACATCCATTTAGATACAAATGACTCTAGTTTATCCTTTTTTATAGCGGTGTAGTACTCCATTGTGTAGAAAAAAACCACATCTTTTTTAGCCATTCATCAGTTGTTGGGCATTTAGGTTGTTTCCAAGACTTAGCTATTACAAATTATTCAAAATTTATGCAAGAATATACCTTAACCCAAATTTGCTTCAATCCACTACCCTAATAATGTTCTATAATTATATGCCGTTGAAAACTTAGAACCTGCTGTCAATATATTCCTGATCTCTTCGTCTAAATTGGCAGTTCCATAACTGTAATTCCTGTGCCATTCATGAGTCTGGAACTTGCTGTTATTATTCAAACTTCATATTTGGAAAGAAAAGCCAATTATATTCAACTGATTTTGAAATAATAAATTAGGAGATTTTCTTCCAATCTAGCTGCTATTCTTCAAAACCTTTCAATAGCCATCTTTTCCTAAATGGTTTTGGTAATAGAGACTATTTCTTAATATAAATCTTTCTGGAATCATGATTATGTAATCAATGGCTTCTGTTTATAACTGAGATTTTTCTCCTTGGTTGTATGTTATTTGCTTTTCTGCATTGATGGGATTATCAGAGAGTATGAAGGTATGCAGAAAAATTTGATTGATAGAAACAGGATTTGGGTGGCGAAAAGCAACTTTGGAAGCTACTAGAGAAAATGTGATCCACAGATGGCCATTGCTTGGTGTGCTCAATCTCTGCCAGCACAGTATTCAAGATCCTTTTCCAATTAGTTATGAACATTTAAATTGAAGACACATTTAGGTTGTTTCCAAGACTTAGCTATTATAAATCGTGCTGCTATGAACATGGTTGTGCATATTTCACTGTGATATGATGATTTTAATTCTTCTGGGAAGATACCAAGCAGAGGAATAGCT
>PVJO010030992.1:0-14816 GCA_004026905.1 Hystrix cristata
TGTATTTTCCATTTGTGTTTCCTAAGTATGTAGTATAGTATCTGCACATCATGCAGTTTCATTAATATTTTACTGAAAAACAAAGCAACAAATCAGCATTGTGAGCTTGGCACCATGCTGGTACCAGATTTCTCATTTTCAAAGCTCTAGTATGTACATTTGTATTATTAAGATAATTTCTTGTATTTGTACTTTCATGCGAGATATGTATATTTTTATTTCAGAGATAAATACATTTGAAGGTGATCTTAGGAGCTAGTGTCTTAGAATCCTAAAATGCTAGCGATTTGTATGCCTTTGACTCAGCACATTATCTTTTTTAATATTTTCCCTCCTCCTTTTAGGGTTCATTGATTTCCTTTTCTTTACTGAATGTACTTTAGTTTTCCTTCAGAATTCTTCCATCTCCAGCTGTTATGTTTTCAGCTAATTTGGTTTCCTGTCCACTTTATACGGCCGGAGACTTCGAAACACGTTTGTTTATGTATTTATTTATTCATTCATTCATTCACTTATTTTTGCAGTCCTGGGCACTGAACCCGGGGTCTGGCTTAGGTTAAACAAGCATCAACTCTCACTGAGTTACATTTCCAGCTCCTTTTACTTTAAGACAGGATCTCACTAAGTTGCCCAGACTGGCCTCAGTCTCCCAAAACTTCTGCCCTATGTGCCCAAGTAGCTGGGATTACAGGCATGGCCATAGCCTCTGACATAACATTATTTTTCTTATGAGTATAATCAAGTATATACACACCTGAGTAACATCCACCAGTCAACCCAAGTTACATTGTTTCATGTAACTCTACCATTGTTTATCATCTTACTGAACAAAGATATCCATTTCAGATTCCAGTACTTTCAAAGGACAGTTGATGCATTGACATTTTACAGTTCGACAAGACTGGAATAATATAGGACAAGTAATGATTTGTTGCACAGAAGTACATATTAAAGACCATAAGAAAAAATAGTACATATGAGTGATTTCTTACATATCTCTCCTGAGTAATGTGACTAAATACTTCTATCACTTGAATAGAAAGGAAGAACAAATCATGTACAGGTACAAAATAACCATGTTGATTATGAACATTATGTATACAATGTACCATTACATGTTCTTGGTAAAAATAATAAAAAAAATTAAAAAAAAGAAAGGAAGAACAATTGGTATTTATTTTAAATCAGTACATGCAAATCAAGATTCCCTTATCAAATTGAGATACATAATCACCTTTCCAAATGAACATACATGTTCACTTTTGTTTTAAGATTCACTGAGGAAATGTTCACACAAGTACATATACATAACGAACAATACAATGAACCCATGTGCTCTTCATCTAGATTCAGGAGTTATCAACCTGGGGCCAATTGTCATCTATCTGCATACCCACAAACTGCTCTGCCTCTACCATTACTAAAGAGCAAGTCTACTATACTATATAGAGTCATGTCTTGAGCCAAACACTAACCCATTTTAACAAATGCCCTGCTCTCTCTCCTCCATCCTGGCCCGCTGGTAACAAAATGCCTGTCTCTGTCCTTGTTTATATGTATGTATATATGTATGCATGTATTTATTTATTTATTTATTTATTTATCTTTCAGTTCTGCTGCTCTGATGAATTGAGTCTTCCAAAAGACAGACCATGAGAGGTCAGTGCTGCATGCAACCAAGTCAAGAGGAAAGACAGGCCAGCAGGGCCTCTGCCCACCTCCCACTCTACTCTCACTCATAACTCATGATGACTGTGAGTGAGGCCCTGATGTGTGTGAGGATCACTCTCCTGTGGCTCTGGCTGAGCATACTCCCCTTCCTTTTTTCATGGCTCCAGACTGGACACTCCCAATACTCCGGCCCCCCAGAAGTGGTGATTCCTGTGCGGGTCACTGGCACTGATAGAGGCATGAATGCTCCAGGCTGGCTCTCCTACAGCCTACACTTTGGGGGCCAGAGACACATTGCCCACATGAAGGCCAAGAAGCTTTTGGTGGCCAGGAATCTCCCTGTGTTCACCTACACTGACCAGGGTGCTCTTCTTGAGGACCATCCTTTTGTCCCAGATGACTGCTACTATCATGGGTATGTGGAAGGCGACCCAGAATCCTCGGTTGCTCTTAATACCTGTTCTGGGGGCTTTCATGGAACTCTACAGATAAATGACACTGCTTATGAAATCAAGCCCAAAAGGCTTTCTGTCACATTTGAACATCTGGTTTATAAAATGGCCACTGAGGAAACTCAATCCCCACCCATGAGATGTGGGCTATCAGAAGAAGAAATAGCACAGCAGTTGAAGCTCCGAGAGAGTGACAGTTCCATTCTCATGCAAAGTGGGTATCAGGGCTGGTGGACCCACAGATGGATTATTGATCTGGGACTGGTGGTAGACAATAGACGGTATGTTTTTCTAGAAAGAAATAACTCAAATGTGATAGAGGATGTTTTACGCATTGTTAATCGGATGAATTTTCTTTTCTCTTCACTGGATCTTGATATGGTTATAACTGGACTTGACATCTGGGATAATCAAGACCTTGTGACAGTATCTAATGACATGCCTAAAGTCCTGGATGCGTTTCGCAGATGGAAGATAGGTCACTTTAATTCTCGTGTAAAAAATGATATTGGACATCTGATTTCACACCAATTCTATGGTGGGTTTCTTGGCTTAGCTTATGTGGGAACTGTATGTAATTCTCACTTTAATTGTGGAGTTAATAGAGCCGCTGGAAGGTCTATAAATGCAATTGCACATACTGTGGCCCATGAGATAGGACATAATTTGGGTATGAAACATGATGAACAAGTCCGACCATGTAAATGTGAGCAGAGGGTATGCATCATGGCTGAAGCAGACAATCATGCCACCAAATTCAGCAATTGCAGTTATGGTTTTCTCTGGTCAACCAGTAGAAGATCGAGGTGTATGCACGATATACCAGTAGCAGCAACCTTACACCCGCCATCACTGCCTCACTGTGGGAATGGTGTAGTAGAACAAGGAGAGGAGTGTGACTGTGGAGCCTTAGAATTGTGTGAAAAAGATCCATGTTGTTTGACAGACTGCACTCTAAGATTGAAGGCTCGATGTGCTTTTGGGCTCTGTTGCAAAAATTGTACATTTATGCCATCGGGCACAGTGTGTCGAGAAAAGAATAATGAATGTGATCTTCCTGAGTGGTGCAATGGAACATCACACAAATGTCCAGAAGATGTGTATGTACAGAATGGAATGTCTTGCGCTGGCAGCGGCCACTGCTATGAAAAAAAATGTGTCAACCGTGATGCACAGTGTAGGCAACTTTTTGGAAAGGAAGCCAGGAGTGCAAATCAGACTTGCTACCAGGAAATAAATGTCCGAGGGGACCGTTTTGGTAATTGTGGTAGCCAAGGCGCTTCATATATAAGATGTCATGCCAATGACATCCTCTGTGGGAGAGTTCAGTGTGAAAATGTAACAGTAGTTCCTTCTTTAGGAGATCATATGACTGTGCATTGTATTCAAATCAATGATAGTATCTGCTGGGGTACTGACTACCATTTTGGGATGACCATCCCTGATATTGGTGATGTGAAAGATGGCACAGAGTGTGGTGACAAAAATATGTGCATCCACAGGAAGTGTGTTCTTATGCCACTTTGGGCAAATGATTGTTCACCTAAGATGTGCAATATGTCAGGGATCTGCAACAATAAAAATCATTGCCATTGTGATTTTGGGTGGCACCCACCCAACTGCAAAATACAAGGCTACGGTGGTAGTGTTGATAGTGGTCCACCTCCTGTTCCACCTCCTCCAATTGCCACAAAAAATAAGCTCCACATACCTTACTGGCTTATATTGTTTTTTGGTTTTTTTATTCTCTGGCTTCTCTGCTTGTTATTTTGTTTATGCAAGAAAAATGCAACTAATACACCAAAGAAAATTATTCAAACTTCACCTGAAAAATAGCACGATGTTCAGACTTCACCCAAGAAAAAACACAATGATTAAACTTCAGTTTGGGCAGGAGGGCTCACTGGTCAAACTTTACCTGAAACAGAAGAGTAAAATTTTACAATTTCAGAAAATAATCCCAAATCTTAAAGGAATTTCCCATGTATTTTCCTGGCTGTAGAAATGGTATTGTGTGTATCTCAAATAATTACTCACAGAAAGTTCTGGAGTTATGTTCCAGGATCACATTCACCATTAAATAAAGGCAATTCCTAGAATATTCTCACTTTCCATTATTTTAAGTATTTTATTGACTCGTTTTCATGGAATTAGACTCTATATTATCAGCTCATAGATTGCGTGTGTGTGTGTGTGTTTGTGTGTGTGCGTGTGTGTGTGAGAGAGAGAGTGTATTTTATTTAATTTGATGTTTCTCAATTCCAAACCATCTTCCTCTTTTTACTCTTCTTCGCCACATGGAGAAAAGGAGCTTACGAATCACATTCCTTCTTTGCCAGACCTCCCTAGTAGTTTGTGCCCATAGAGGAGCAAGAAGGAGACTGGAAATCTGAGAGTGTTTAGTTGAAGTTCTTGTCAGAGTCATCTCAGTAACAGCTTTTACCTTGGCAGCAGCAGGAACTTTCAGTCTGTATATTATTACTATATCTATTTAGTGACTCCCAGAAGCAATATTACTGTCTGCCCCAGAGATACAGCACAACTATCAAGCATTTTACTCTCATGGTCCTGAAGTCCATGTCTTTGAGCCTCCCACAACTACAAATATAGAAAATAAGAAATGGAAGGAAAAAATGGAAACAAAGCTTTTGTAAATAGGGAGGGAGGAGGGGGTGAAGGGAGGGGAACGGGAAAAAAAGAAGCAACAAGGTATATCATGTACAGGTACAAATCCCCAATGATGAATGTTATCAATATATTGAAAATATACCATTAAAATAAAGTTTAAAAAAAACAAGAAAATAATTTTGAAATGAGTTGAACGTTGATAGGCAGTCTTTCAGGAGCACTTGCCAATACTAGATGTGAGTTGAGGACAAGGTTTGGGCTACTCAGATAAGAGCACCCATCCAGAAAGACAGAGAGACCCCCCCATCCTCTTCATTACTTTACAGGACTAGACTATAAATTAGACATTTGGGATCCTTCAATTCAATGTTTTTTTCTCAAAGTCACATTTTCCAAATTTGAGGGCTTTGTGGAAAGTGGGTAAAAGGTCTGAAATTTCTAGAAAGCATCTTTTCCTAAAATCATGTTATATGTTGGACACAGGACAGAGTAAGCAGAGGCTTGTCCATGTATACACACAGTTTCTCCATTAGGATACCTACTTGATTCTGAATTTGCATTCAGCAAGAGACTGGGGATCTAGACTGTGAGTCTTTGAATGGGAGAGATAATGTTTCAAGCCTGAGGAAATAGCACCATGTACACTCCTAATTGAAAGTCTACCAGGCCCATATATAAGTGAAAGGGTAGAAAATGATGTTCCAAGCAAATGGAATCCAAAAGCAAACAGGAGTAGCTACAGCTATACTCATACTCAACAAAACAGACTTCAAGCCAGATTCACTCAGAAGATACAGAAGGTCACTACATATTAACAAAGGGAAAAATCCATCAAGAAAATATAATGATTGTAAATATGTATAATTACAAACATCAGAATATCTGATTTGATAAAACAAATATCACTGGACATAAAGGGAGAAATAGACCTCTCAGTAGGAGTGGGTGACTTCAATATCCCAGTCTCACCAATAGATAGATCATACAGATAAAAAAATCATCAACAAAAAATTCAAAGTTAAATTATATTATAGATCAAATGGACTTAAGAGGCATCTACAGAGTATTTCAACCCACAGCTGTAGAATTCACATTCTTTTCATCAGCCACGGAACTTTTAAAAACCTCACATTTTAGGTCTTAACAAATACAAAGCAAGACTTAAACAAATAAAAAAACTGAAATAATTTATTGTATCTTATCAGATTATAATGAAATGAAATTAGAAATCAATAGCAAGTACAGAAATTATACAAACTCAAGGAAATTGACCAACTCACTTTTAAATAAATACTAGGTCACTGAAAAAATTGGGGGATTTAACATTTTCTAGAATCAAATAAAATTGGGCCCTCATGATGGATTAAGGCACTTATCCATGGGAGTGGATTAGTTATTACAGAGATGTCTTTCTTATATAAGCAAGCTCCCACAAGCTCCCTCTCTCTCATACCATCCTTTATTTCCCTTCTGCTTGCCATCATTAAATGGTGCACCAGGAAGGCCCTCAGCACATGCAGCCCCTGAATCTTAGAGTTCCCAGGCCCCAGAACAATGAGTAAAAAAATTTCTTTTCTCTATAAATTATTTAAAGTATTGTGTTTCTTAAAAGAGTACAAAACACAGTAAGACAAAAATTTAGTACCAGGAGTGAGTTGTTGCCATAACAAACAGTTTAAAATATAAAAGCAGCTTTGGAACTAGGTGATGGGTAGAGACTAGAAGAATTTTGGGGAGTGAGGTATAAACAGCATTAAGGTTAATTGTGGAGAGGGCTCAGAATAAGAGAAAACCAGGGAAAGTCTGGAACTTCTTAGAGATTACATAAATAGTCATGATTAGAATGTTCACAGAAATAGACAGGTTAGGCCATTCTGATGAGGTCTCAGATGAAAATGAGGAACAAGGTATTGGAAACTAGAGGAAAGGTCACCCTTGTTACACAGTTACAAATAAGGAAGCCAAACTTTGTCCATGCCCCAGGACTCTGCAAGATGAAGCATAACAGTAACAAACTATTATATCTGGAGAAGAAATACTTAAGTAGCAGTATGTTCAAGAAGGTGCACGTCTGGATTTTGAAACTAACGGTAAGATGCAAAAGGAAAGAAATTACTTAAAGATAGAATTTGTGGTGAAAAAGGAAGCAGAATTGAAAGACTTGGAAATCTCATGGCTTGGCCATGGTAAGAATGAAAAAGTCTGTTCCAAGAAGAATATAAAGGGTATGGCCAATCATTTGATGAGGAGATTAGTAGGCATAGAAGGAATCCAGGTTCCGTTCATCCAAACGATAGGAGACAGAGCCCTGAAAGCATTTCAGAGGTCTTAGAGGCCGGCCCTCCAGTCACAGGCTCAGAATGTTAGAGCCCAAGAGCAAAGAGGGCTTACTGCCCAGTGTCATTTAGGATGGAATTTGCTCCCTAAATTCCAGCGAAGTCCCCTTGGCAGCCCTGCTTGTGGCCCATTTGGCCGAAGTACGGCATAACTCACTGCCTCAAAAGGTGCAAGCAGCAAATATTGGCAGCAGCTATTTATAGTAGTAACTTGGCAGGCACATAGAATTTAAGAACAGTCAGATTTCCTATGGTGTGTAATGTTTCCCCATAGTCTTGCATTAGTGTCTGCACATTTGAAAAAGGAGTCCATCTTTCAGATTACAGACTGACTAGCTGTATTAGATAAATGACCTTAACCTGTGACCTTGCAGCTACAAAGGCTGCTGCATTTCTCCATCTCTCCTTTTTCTCCATGGGGGGGATTCACAGCCAAGGGATTCCTCTGGGTGCTGAGCTCTGCTGGTTGGGGCAAAGGAGTAATGCAGGTACAATTAAACTGTTTTTCCTACCATTATCATGGAGGTTATGCTTGTCTTTTTCAGATTCACTAGGTTGCTAAAGCTTCTTAACTAGAGTCCAGCACTCTCAGGGACCTACTTGCATCTGTGCATAGGACTGGGATCTCCTAGTCTATCATACTGCTGATGAGCAACGGTTTGTAAATTAGTGTTAAATATTCTATTATCTCTAACTTGACAATTTGGGGAATATATAGTTGTTCATAACAATTCTTTTCATCATTTTAACATTTTAAATTTTCTAGAACCTGGAATGATCTTTTTCATTCATAATATTTGTAATTTTTAAATTAAATCTCAATCTCCCTCCATTTTCTTCCCAATTCCTAGTCCTGATTATTCTGTCTAATGGTTTATCAATTTTTAAAAAATCTTCAAAGACCCAGCTTGATTTTCATTTATTTTTCTAAATTTTTTTTATTAACTTCTTTCATTGTCTTATTATTTTCTCCTTTTTTTATTCTTTGGATGTTATTTCTTCATTTTCTAGTTTGTAATATTGAATGCATGGACTTTCGATGTGAGACATTTCTTCTTTTTTGACATAAGAATTTAATTCTATAATTCCTGTGCCTTATCCAGTAAATTTTGACAGATTCTACTTTCATTTTAATTTATTTCAAAATATTTTATAATTTCCTGTGCGATATTTTTCTTCCGCTACGGTCGTTTATAATTCTACTCTTTCTCACCTGTTTCAAGATTTTCCAGATAGCTTTCCTTTTATTGCTAATTGATGCCAGTGCTTCAGATAATGTGCTTGACTTATCAGCATACACCTTTGAGAACATCCATGTACACTGGAAAAGAATATGCATTTTACTATTTTGGGTGGAATGTTATACAAAAGTCATTAAGATCAAATTGTTTGATGGTCTTAGTCAAAATTTTTATGTCTTACTGATATTTTGTCTGTTACTTCTTTTCAGATGGGGGCTATAATCCCTATCTGTAATTGTCGATTTATCTATGGTAACTTTAATTTTGTACTTTGTGCATTTTAAGATTTTTTTATTATGTTCATCTATATTTTAGAGTTAATATGTTTTTATGACCCCCTTTTTTGTTATGAAAGGTCTCTCTTTTTGCCTATTTTGTTCTATTTTATCTGATACTAATATAGCTTCTCTACATTTTTTGTCATTTGTGTTTACATGCTATCTTAGTTTTCATCTTCCTATTTTTAGCTTTGTTAATTTTCACTTTTAAAGCAATGTTTTTGCAGATGTCCCATCGTTAGGACTTCATTTAATTTAATGTGTAATATGCATCCTTTGAATTATTTAAACAACTTATTATCTTGTTCAACATTTTCTATATTTTGCACTTGTTCTTTTTTTCATTTTTTTCTGCTTTATTTTAAGTAAATTATTATCATCTAAGCAGTATTATTGAAAAAAGTAAACAGTGTCGGAAAAGTATCCCACTACATTATGGGACTAGAAGAAATATGCAATTCATATTATTTACCTATTATTATTAAAATATCTGATATTTGTTCAATTAGTTTTATTGTATTTATTTTTTTCCTGTCAAGTAGTCTTATATTTATGTGTGTTGAAAATATAAAAGAATATGTCAAGGAGAAAAAATACCCAAAATCAATAACCTGTGCTTCCACTTTAGGAAACTAGGGGAAAAAAAGCAGGAGATCAAATCAAATTCAAAGTAAGCAGAAGAAAATAAATTTTAAATATTAGAGTGCAAATCATTGAAATGGAAAATAAAAATCAAGACAAAAACACTGACACCAAATTCTCATTATTTGAAAAAAATCAATAAAATTCATAATCTTCTAGCCAGACAAAATAGTAAAAAAGAGAATATCAATTATTAATATCAGATATGAAAGACATTATTACCAAGTCCATGAACATATAATAAATATAATAAATACTATGACCAGCCTTATACTCATAAAGTTGATGATCTAGATGAGATGTAATAATCACCTGAAACATTAATTACTGCCAAAATTCACACAAGAAAAAGCAATTTTAATTAGCTGATACCTATTAGAGAAATTGAATCAATAATTAACAACTTTCCCAAAGAAAAAGCACAAGGCCAAAATGAATTCATTGGTGAATTCTAACAGTCAGGGAAGAAATATTAATTCTTTACACTCTTTTATAAAGAGAAACAAAAAATAGAAGTAAAAGTCATACTTCCTTATGAATTCTATAGCTCAGGATTACCATAAAACCCAACCAGGCAAAGACATAACAGGAAAAGAAAATTACAGCTAAATATCTCTCATGAACTTAGGTACCAAATAACTTGGTTTGTTTTTGCTTTTTGTGGGGGGAGGGTGCTGGGGATCGAACTCAGGGCCTGGTGCCTGCAAGGCAAGCACTCTAACCACTGAGCTAAATCCCCATCCCATTAGATACCAAAATAATCAACAAAGTACCAACAAATTGCATGTAACAATGTACTAACGGAATTATAAAGAAGAGGTGACATCAAAAGGATGACTGACTAGACGTACTCAGTGTGCCCTCCTCTACAAAAAACGACCATAACAACCACCACCAAAACAAACAACACATACTACTCCTCAAGAGCATTACAGGGAGAGCTCCAAAATGCAGTGGGGATGATCCAGACATAATGTTATCTCGTAAAGAAGGAAACGAAGTGCATAGCACCTTCTAGCCTATCTTCCCAGTTGAAATCAACCCTGAACCAAAAGGGATAACATATAGTGTTACTGTCTGACTGGTGAGTTCTTCTCTCAACCTAGAAACAATTACAAGGTAGAGAGTCATAAGAGGACTCAGCAAAGTATTTATTGTAAAGCAAGAGTGAAAGCAGTACTTACTGTAAAGTAAAAGCAAATAGCCCCCAGGCAAATGAACTTGGGAGAGGGGCCCCACAAAATGTTACAAAAAAGACTCTTTATTGTCTAGGGGTTTTTATACACAAAAATGACTATATTTCAGCCAAGTTGAGATCAATGTATGGGATTACAATCGGAAAAGTTTGACTTAGAAGTGGACCTGTAGGAACTTGGAGTATATAGTAGGTCTTCAGAGAGGTGTGAATATCTTTTTGCTGGGCAAGAAAATTCTTCCAATCTACTGAGGCCTTCGTTTACTGAGCTTCTGGGTGCCTTGGTCTTGGCCATCATCCTTCGCTGAATCTTTCTGACTCCCTCTTTGGCTTGGCCCTTCCCTGGCTGCCTGTCCTCTCTGTGGACACCTTGCTTTGCCTGAACCCTTCGCACACCCACCTCTCCTCATGGTCCGGTGCTACTCTGAGAAATCTTGCACTCCCACAGGACCCTGCTCGTGATGAAATTATTGTTGGGAGCCTCTTGTTAGGTTAGAAAAATGACCCCCAAACCTTAGAAAACGAGACCTAAGCCAACCACGCCAGCATGGAGGGCTTGTGGTTTATTCTCTCCAAGTCTCTCGTTATCTCCCTGCTTCCACAAGAAAGGTGAGGGTGGTAAGCAGGAGGCTCTTGTGTGTCCCACTAACTATACAGACACTTGAAGAGTTTGCTGCTAGAGAAGCCTGTGACCTTCTCAAGCCCTGAGCCCAGTTTGGGGAGCTCCTGGGTATCCATACTGCTGCATTACCTGAGTGAAACAGCCTAGAGCAAGGTATCCTCCCTCCCTAGGTAACTGCTACATAGTGCTACCTTGAGACCCTGTCTACTCAAGGTCCTGAAAAGCAAACACAAGTAGCTATATTTACATTAGTTCAAATAGACTTTAAGTCAACAACTGTAAAAAGAGACAAAGGGACAAATTTAACAAGAAGAAATAAAATTGTAACTATATATGCACCTAATGCTGGAACATTCAGTTATATCAAGCAAAAACTATGAGATCTAAATGAAGAGATAGTCACCAATAAAACAATTTTGGGGACTTCAACACCCCACTTTCATCAGTGGGCACATCACCCAGACAAAAAAAATCAACAAAAAATCAGAGTTAAACTATAGTGTAGATCAACAGGACCTAACAGATACCTACATAACATTTCATCTAACAGCATCAAAATAAATATTCTTCTCATCAGCACATGGAACATACTCCAGGATTGCCCATGTTAGGCCACAAAATAATTCTCGACAAATTTTTAAGAATCAAATTCTTACCATGTATTTCGCTGAACTTTAGAAATAGTACAAATATATGGGAATTATGGAAATTAAAGAACATACTCTTGAACAACCAATGGGTCAATGAAGAAATCAAAGGAGAAATTTAGAAAAATCAGACCCCCCAACTTAGATACCCAATCCAAAAATGGGCATCTGAAATGAATAGACACCTCTTAGATGAAGAAATACAAATGACAAACAAATATATGAAAAAGTGTTCAACATCACTGATCATTCGAGAGATGCAAATTAAAACAATGCTAAGATTTCATCTCACTCCAGACAGAGCAGCTATCATCAAGAAATCAACCAATAACAAATGCTGGCGGGGCTGTGGGGAAAAAGAAACCCTCCTTCACTGTTGGTGGGAATGTAGGCTGATCCAACCACTGTGGAAATCAGTGTGGAGATTCCTCAAAGAACTACAACTACAGGTTCCACTTGACCCAGCTATTCCTCTGCTTAGTATTTTCCAAGAAGAATTAAAAACATCGTACCACAGTGATACTATGTACAGCTATGTTTATTGCAATACAGTTTGTAATAGCTAAGTCTTGGGTAACAACCCAAATGCCCAACAACTAATGAATGGCTAAAGAAGATGTAGTTTTTCTACACAATGGAGTATTACTCTGCCATAAAAAGGATAAACTTGAGATATTTATAGGTAAATGGATGTACCTTGAGAACATATTCTTAAGTGAAATAAATCAGACACAATGAGTACATATGGAATTGTTTCTCTGCCATGAGAAACCATAAGTGTAAATAAGGACAAAAAGTATAATAGATACTAAGTAAAAGAAAGATAATACTCAATAGGGAGGAGAATTAGAAAAGGAAAAGGGGGAAAAGAAGGAAAGGAAAAAAAATAAAGGGAAAAATGGGAACAATGTAAATAAAGCTACTGTAAATAGGGAAGGGAGGGGGAGTGGAAGGGAGGGGAAGTGGAAGGGAGGAGGGTGGAAAGGAGGGATGGGGAAGAAGAGGGGAATCATGTAGAGGTACAAATTAACTATGATGAATGTGATCACTGTGTATACAATGTACCAATACATGTTCTTGGTAAATAAAACAAAAATAAAACTGAGTCGAGCACAGATCAATACAGAAGCTGTGAAACAATTAGAAAAAGAAATAATGGAAAATAAGCTTGATTGTACTCTATAGCAATTCTTTTTCTGATTTTGTTTTGTAAAACTATGTTAATTATAAATATTGAAGACAATATTTAAAAAGGAAATTTTAAAATTCCCCTAAATTCTCATCAGGCCCAAATAGTGAGAGCCTAAAGTAAATATTATTCCAGTTACCTAGCTCTGTTGAAAGTAAAAAGGAAAGAAAAAAAGGAAGTAGGATGGATAAGTTTCAAAAATCAGACATTATAGTGTACATATTATTTTAAAATTAATATTATTTAGTTTAATTTTACTTTAATTCAACCAAAAAATGAAAAAGAAGACCAAAGAAGTTGATATATTTTATCTCTTCATTTACTACAAAATATTTCTTTAAAAAAAATCTCTAAAGATAAGGCAAAAAATCTTTAAGAGGGTTATTCACTATTCAACCTTACAACACTACAATAATCTTGAAATTTTTAGGTAGCTAATATCTTACTATTATTTTTATTTATTAATACTTAGATACCTCCAGACACCTAAATCTAAATTTATCTAAAGATAGATTTATCTAAAGATAAATTTAGAACCTCATTATGAAAATTGATAAAATTAGCACTTACATTTAAATTTTTGTATTTTCACATCCCCAAATCATGCTTTTGGTATTTTTTAATAAATGTTTACAAATGTCAATTTTTATATTGTTATGATTCATATTATTCCTATTCTACTTTATAACCGTAATTTCTACATTGACTAATATTAGTTCTACATTCCTAAAATGGATCCAATACTACTAGGTGAGCAGAGGATTATTGTTCAAACTGGTATCTGCAAGCTTTCTATGAAAATTTTAAACTCGCAAATTTGTATTAAATTTTTCTTTCATATTTATGTTTTAATAATACCTTAATTATCAAAGTTCAAGAAGAAAGGGGCAGAGTATAATATATAAATAATGCATTCAAACCAAGTGAAGGCAAATGATTTCATGGTTCACTATATAAATCAGTTTTTTTTTTTTTTTTTTTTGGTGCCGGGGATCAAACTCAGGCCCTTATGCTTGAAGGCAAGCACTCTAACCACTGAGCTAAATCCCCAGCCCCTATAAATCAGTTGTTAAATAAAATGAATACAGTGGAAAATGTTTTAGCAGTCAGTGTTTTATCCATTATTTTACATGACATTTTAGTTTTATCAAACTATGATTTCTTAAATTGAATCAATGTTGTTAATATGAATTTCATTGATTTCTTTCATTATTTCAGTAGGCGTCTTACTGTCTCATTGCTGGGACAAAATACCTAATACCAGTTAAAGTAGGAAAGATTTATTTTAGTGAATTTTGGTCTTGCTTTAATTCCATTCCTTTCTATACCCCTATTTGTACCTTTTAAAATGGGAAAAATTTTGTAGAAATGTCAGTCCATTTGTAGAAATGTCAGTCAGTCAGCTGATTCCAAGGCAGGGCAGTATGGCAGAGGCGCATGGCAGAGGAGAAACAGTCCATGGCATAGCAGGCAGGAAGCAGCAAAGGCATAAAGAGATGTGTGTGTGTGTGTGTGTGTGTGTGTGTGTGTGTGTGTGTGTGTATACCCTTCCAGTCCACACCCACAGTGACCCACCTCTTCCTACCAGACTGCACCTCCCAATATCACATGCAGCTATAAATCCATCAGTGGGCTAACCCAGTATCACACACCCATGATCCAGTCATCTCCCAAAAGCCCCACCTATGAGCACATAAAGTTTTGAGGAAACATCAAGATACAAGCCATAACATTCTGCACCTGGCCCCCAAGAGAATCATGCACATCCCCCAGCATCCAGGGCAATCTGTGGCAAGATGTGAACTATAAAGGGCTTAGGTGGTTCTGCCCCCATGGCACTGATGGTGGTTGTAGCCTCATGGCCTCTTTCTTGGGACAGCTTTGCTTACTCCCTTCAGTTTTTCTCAGATGATCC